>JADKXX010009726.1:0-30069 GCA_017310255.1 Butorides virescens | reverse complement strand
ATGGCCGCCGGGAAGCACCCTCGCCCCCAGGACTACAGCTCCCGGCATGCCCCGGGGAGCAATATGGCCGCCGGGAAGCACCCTCGCCCTCAGGACTACAGCTCCCGGCATGCCCCGGGGCAGCCTCCCCGGCCTCTGACCTCGCGGGGACGGCCCGGCACCCTCGCCCCCCTCCTCCGGGCCCACGGCACGGGCTCCGCGGGCCCGGCCGCACCCCCGCCGGCACCCCCGCCCTCCTCCGCCCTTTCCCCGGCACCCGCCGGGCCAGCGCCCGGCCCCCGCTCACCCGTTCCCTCCCTGCAGCCGCCGCCCGGCCACCGCTCCGCTCCGCTCCTCCCCTGCCTCACACCGGCCCCGCCACCGGTAGACCCCGCTGCGCAGGGCGGGGCTGTCGCCATCGCCTCACTGCCCGCACCTGGGCCCGCTCCAGCCCCGGCCCACGGCTGGGCCCCACCTCCGACCCGGGGCTCCGTCCCAGCCCCCAGCCCTCTGCAAAGGGAACGCAAACGCAGCGGGGAAGGGAAAAGACACGGCGAGTGTAGAGAGACCGCATGGCCTCGCCCGGGGCAAGTCCTGCCTGCCCAAGCTGGTGACTTTCTATGACGTGGAGTGACAGTATTTTCCAACCTAGACGATTCCATGATTCTATCAGTGGACAAGGGAAAACCAACGAACGTCATCTGTCTGAACCTCTGTGAAGGCTGTGACACCGTCCCCCACACCATCCTTCTCTCTGAATTGGAAAAATACAGATTTGAGGGGTGGACTTGTTTGGTGGATAAGGAATTGGTTAGATGGTCGCTTCCATAGGGCAGCGACCAACATCTCCCTATCCACATGGAGACCGGAGGCGAGCCGTGTCGCTCAGGGGTCCGTACTAGGACTGGTGCTTTTTAATATATTCATCAATGACACAGAGAGATTGAGCATATCCTCAGCAAGTTTGCAGATGACACGAAGCTGAGCGGTGGGGTCGACGCGCCAGAAGGATGGGATGTTATCCAAAGAGACCCAGACAAGCTGGAGAGGGGGGCCCGTGCGAGCCTCACGAGGTTCAGAGAGGCTCTGTGCAGGGGACAGCGATCCCGGTGCTCTGGGAAAGGAGGCAGCCCTTGGGCTGGGGATGGCAGGCAGGCACTGGCGCAGCATCGTGTCTTTAGTAAAATGAGACCGTTACCTCGAAACCAGGCAGAACAGCCGTGCTTGGCCCCACGCCTGCTGCTGCTGGTTCTCACTGCGACTGCTAATCTCTTCCACCTCCTCAAACGACATCTCCCTTATCAGCCACCTTGGTGCCTGTGCCAGCCATAGGCATTCATTGCCATCATACAGTGATGTTTAGCATGTTCAGATGACATAAATTATTTCTGGAACATAAACCAGTGGCTTGATCTTTCTCCCTTGCTACATTTATTTTTAGAAGTTGCTTTTCATTTGTATTCGGGAGGAAGGAGACGATTTTGATCAAAAGCTGTGCTTATGCAACCCCAGGAAGGGATGCGGTTAGAGCTGGTCATGGAAGGCATTAACAAAATCCTCCTCTGACGTTGCCTCTTGTGTCTGATGGCCAGCGCTCCCTTCATGCCATGTATCTGGTTTTAAGCCATTTGTTTTACTAAATGTGGAACAGATCACAGTTGAATTGATCTTCTCCTTGCCCCCAGACTTGTGGAGCAGCTCCATAACTAGCATATGGAGTGATATTCCTGTAACTTCCATGTGAGTTTCTTCATTTATCTCCTCACCCCGAGAATTGTTTCTGTCTGGGCAAAGGTTTTCAGCAAAGTGCTGACAGCAAAGCCTGTCTTTTCCTCCCATTAATGGAAATGCACACAGATCTGTGACTGCAAGTCAAACTGCAAAGCTTTTCTGATATTGCTTCTAATTTACTGGCTTGAATTTACTTCTTATTTCAATTCCATCTGTCAGCAGGTGAAAGTTCTGTCACAACCATGAAGGCCATGCTGGTCCTACACAGACAGCAGAAACAACGAATCTCTGAAGACGTGCTATAGCAGGTACAGCCTTAATAGGCTTGGATTTAACATGGGGTGGCTTGGGGAAGCAGGATTATACCAAGCAAAGCTGTAGCCTCCCCAGTAACATCAACAGATTTGGTGCGTCCTCTTGAGCCACTTGAGATGGGACGGCCGTGCGTCAAATCCTGTCTGCCTCCAGTCTCAAGTAAATGTTGTGCGGGGAGCAGACTTGTAGCTGAGAAAAATCTTTGAAGGGAGAAGGATAGGCAGCCAAGTCCTTAAGCTGAGTAACGTTGGAGGAAGGGGGAAGGGGTGATTCTGGTTCCCCACAGAGGATCAGAGGAGGAAAATTGGCATGGCTAGATGCATCCAGCGTCTCTGTGCACTGCCAGAGAGGATGCAAGCAGGCACAGACTGCAGCTGCGCAGGGGGGTGACCCTTCAGGCAGCAACACGGGGCTCAGACATAGCGGCTGCCCGGTTCCTGCCTCTTCCCCAGCCCTGTCTCCACGTGCTGAAAGCTCTTCTCTCTCCTCAGATCAAATGCTCACACGTGTGGCTACCCTGGTGGGCACAGGACCTCTTCAGGACTGAACAGAAAGATGAGTTCACACCCAAGTCCAGAGGCCCAGAAGAAATCCGAAAGGCAAACTCCCAAGTGAGCCGTGTGCCGCTGGGGACCCTGAAAGAATACTGTCCCCAGAGGAAGGTGCTCTTCGCACCATGATGTTCTCCCTTCTTCTGCCCGGAACCTGCTGCGCTGTGGACTGCCTACGCGTCGTGTTACCTGTTAGCTGTCCTGCTCTCGGTCTGTCTGTGTGTTATTACAGGAAACATTTATTTCATGAGTTGAACGAGGTGTTGAAGAAGGTGTTGTGACAGCAAGAATAAACACCGGGAGATTAGCCCGAAGACGTGGGTGACACATGTCTCTGGATTGCAAGACCACTGTGCCTCTAGGCAGGCGCTGGGGCAGGAGGAAGCAGGTGGGTAGGGGGAAGCTCAGAGAAAGGGCAGTAGATCAGAAGCAGAGCACACTGAAAGGACTGTGCGTGGGCTGGAATATTCTCTTATTTTGTCTTTGGATTTTGGTGTCAAGGCCTGAAAGCAAAGGTCGGTGAACAGTAGGGCAGAGAGGTAGCCCTCCCCAGCTTATGAGAGGGTTGTTTTCCTGGGGGTGAGCCATGTATTTTTGTTGAGTTTGTAACTCACGTGGGTTTCCTGAATGCTGAGCTTGCACTAACTCTGTTTGGGATATAAGTATTTTAAAGAGAGATCAGCGTGGGCGGGTCAGCCCCCTCCCTTGGGAGGCCGAGTGAGCCGGCTCAGCTGCTGCCTTCTCACGGCTGCCGCTCCACCAGCTCTCCTCAGCCTTTAGATGCCGACGGGCGTTCGCGCAGGGGTCACCAAACCGTTCCCCATTGCCGCAGCTCGTGTGCGAGCAGTGGCCCACGGAAAACCCCCTGTGCTTTCCTCTTGGGGTTTGACTCTGCATCCCCCATCTTTGTTCCACACGCTTCAAAGAAGCTGTGTACTCAGGTCTTGCAAATGCACACAGGCACCTCACATTGGCATCGTAGGCCGGTACATCGCAAACACCTCGATTCGGACACCTAGATGGCATCACTTGGTGTAGGAACAGGGGCTTGTATCTGCTACCAGTCTGCCCCATTACTTTTATGTGACCCTGAGGTGACATTGTCACCTGTGCTGCTGCAGAAACAGCCACGGTTCACTGGGGATAAATGGTGAACGTCACCCTTTTGATGGAACCAGCTGGCTGGGGAGCTGTTGCTGGGCAGACCCTGTGGTTATTCACTTTCTTTTTCATAGGGATTTTGATGCAACTTCAGACACAGAAAGTAAAATTGGCTTTTGGGGTAAGGGTCTTTGCCTTCTGAACTTCCTCTCCCACCCCTTCCAGCAATGCCTCAGGAATGCCCGAAGCGGGAAGGCCAAACTGCCTTTCCTCATTTCCCCCAGCTACGTGCAATCTGCCAGCACGGTTGGTGGGGCATGACACCCCTCCCTGCCGGCAGAACCACCAGTATGGACCAGTTGCACGTCAACAGTGTCTGTGACTCAGAGATAAGATGAAGTCGCGTCACTTGTCTCCGCGGCCCCATCCTTGGCACAGCATCAGCCTCACGCACGTGAGGTCAATGCTAAAACGTCACTGCAAAACAGGGTCTCAGTCCAACCCTGGGGAAGATTAGGCCTGCGGGGCTGGGCCAGTTAAGGGCAGGGATAAATTAGGGGATTTTGGTGTAGCCTTTGCTTTTTCCTCCCTTCCCTGGAGGGCTGCACAGCTGCCTGACCCGCTCGCCTCAGCCCCGGTGGGGCCCAGCCCCCTGGAGCCGCCGGCCAAGCGCGGCCAGCGGCGATGCAGCCCCCGGGGCGCGTGCGGAGGCTGGCGGTGGAGCTGGAGCGCGGGCGAGCGCGCGGCGCCTACGGCAGCGGGGAGCTGCTGCGCGGGCGGGTGCGGCTGGAGCTGCGGGGCGCGCTGCAGCTCCGGGCGCTGGAGGTGTGCGCTCGCGGGCGCGCCACCGCGCACTGGGTGGAGGGCCACAGCGCGGGGTTCAACACCATCTACCGTGACTACACGGCCTGCCAGACCTTCCTGCACCGCCGCTATCAGCTCATCCCCGGTAAGGCTGGGGCACGGGGGGGGTGGGTTCTCTGCTCCGGGGCGTTGGGTTGGGACCCCCTTGGGCTGCAGGCATCCCCTCTGCAGGGACCTCTGCCCTGGAGGGTGCTGGCGAACCCAAGCCGGGTTGTCCCTCTTGGACACCCTCTTCTCACCTTTGCCGAGGGTTTCTCTGCTGCTGGTTTCTAGGAGGCTGCCTATAAACTCGGGGCACTAAAGGGTTGTGGCTTTTGTTCTGTTTGCACAGGGAAGTGCAAATAGAAGCGTCTGTTCGCAAGTGTGGAAAGAGCACTTAGTAGTTCCGTAAATATTTGCTTTCAGTTTCCTGATGCTGGGACTGCATGCCCAGCTGGCACGTTGCTTAGATCTACTGCAGGAGGACAAGCCGTTTGAATTCTTTGTGTGGTTGGGATGAAACGATCCAGAGCCGAGGGATACGGCACATCCCAGCTGTCCATCTGCTCGTTAACTCTGTCTTTTCTGATGAAAGTGCATGTCTCTCATCCTCAAACAACAGTGTTACAGTCATGGCTCTGTGGCAGCTTCTCCCCCTTTCCCTGCCTCTGATGGCCTTGTGACGCAGTGCTACGTGCCGCCCAGCCCCAGAGACGGCCATAGGACTTCACTCATGCTGATGGTATTTAATTCTGTCAGTGGCCAAGCGCAACCCAGAAAGTTGGGCCAGCCCTAGCTGACAAATTTAGAGGTTGCAGGAGGAAACTGGAGTGATGGAACGAGGATGTGAGCTGCCTTCCTGGAGGTGTTCTTGTCTCTGGTCTGCACTGGAGGGACATATTCTCTGTTTCTGGATGACTGTACCTTGCCATCTGCTCCAAACACCTGCATTACTCTGGAGTTTCTGTCTTTTGGCAGTGGCTCTTCCGTGCTGTGCCTAAGGATCTCCCCTTTGCAGCTGCAACTCTGCTGAGTGTCCCGATTACAATTAAGGACATGGGAGAAGCCCTTGCCCTGAGCTCCAGCAGAGAAGGTCCCGAGCACTTGGTCACTGCAGTGTTTGGATGGCGGCCGCATTAGCTGTAAGGTTACAGGGTGAGTTTTATTCCCCATTACCCCTGCAGTGAATGTCTGTAGGGAAGCCACAAGCTGCTGCGAGCATGTTTGGATTTTGCTGTGGGGATTGCGTACGATAGGAGCCCCCGGAGCCATCTGGAGAAGAGCACTCGGTCAGGGGCTGGGGGAATTGCACAAACTGCTCAGCCTCACCAGCACCCTGCACCCCCGTGGCTTGGAGCTGATGGCTTCTGATGGGGAGAGTTGAACTGGGCTCCCTGGGGAGCAGAGAAACCCCGCCAGAACTTGTAGGCTGGGATCTTATTGTCTCTGTCCATACACGGATTCCTTTTCTGCTTTGTGAGAGGGTCCCGGGTGCGTGATCACAGGAGTGTTTTAAGGGAGCGAAGGCTGTGGGCTGCGGAGAAGTGCTGTTCTGCAGCCAAAATTGCTTCCTTTGGGTCCTGCTGCGTCCTGCTCTGTCCCGCTGCCCCCAACGGCAGCATGAGGACCTTCCTGATGTCAGCTAGCGAGAGGCTGCTGAAAACACGCCATCATCCAAAGGTCCCTGCGACTGCTCCCTTCTTGTTGCTTCCCGATGAGATCAACTGTGTCTGTGGGGTGTTTAAAAAACGCAGGTTTTGTCATGGTAACAAGGCAGTGCAGAGGAGGGAAGCCAGGCAGAGATAAGAGCTCTCCCTTCTGCTCTCCCCTCAGCTGTGAGTTTATCTGCAGTTTTCTGGCAGGGTGGTGAGCGCTGGCACCGGGGTGCTGCACCGTAAGACAAGAAAAAAGGTGAAAGAAGGATGTTTGGAGTGCATGGCAGGACCATTAAATGTACATTGTGTAATCATCTTAGGGAGCAGAAAGAGAGGAAAAGAGAGTGCTTTAATGGGCAAAGGCAAGACGAGGAAGGTCCTGGACTCTTCTGCATGAGGTGACGTGAGAGAGCCCTAGGAAGCATAAACGCTTTTTGTGCAGTGATCTTTTCAGTCGGAGGATCCCGCAGCGCTTCCCAGGGGTGTAGGCCCTACCCCGGCGAGAGGCAAACATCCAGGCACCATTTTATTTTCATGGAGACATGCAGGAGAGTTCCAGCACGCGGGCTAAGAGCACGTCAGGGCTCCTGTTCCGTTGTAGGGTGGCCCTCGATCAGCACCTATACCCTCGTACATATGCAACTTGCAAATCCAGCAGGGACGGAACTTATTCCTCCAGATGGGAGCATGCGCTTGTGCAAGGCTCCATGCTGCCCTGTCTTGTCCCCATATTGGGTCAGGGTACAGCTGCCGATTTGCCTTTTCACCCGCTGCATCCCCCTCTCTCTGGCTTTCCAGGGACACTTGTGTGGCTCCAGGGTCAGTGGGGAGAAGCCACCAAGTCCCAGCAGTGGGGTCAGGGAAGGAGAAACCCCTTCTTGAGCTGGGCTGGGTGTTGGGACCGGCTTAAGCCAGGCCAGACTCTAGGTGGGGCTGAAGAGTTGGAGAACTTTCCTGCACCGAGCCTGGCCTGGGTTTTAGTTGGGTTTAGGCACCCAGGAGCATTCCTGAATGGAAAATCCTTGGCCGTGGTCCCACAGCCCCTGCACCTAGAGATCCCAGGAGAGAGGAGAGACCCTCTCCCGGCGCTGGGGTCCCAAAGAGGCCAGAGAGGGACTTCCCACCCCACGTGGAGGCAATGAGGGGTAGCCCTGGACATCTCGTGCAGCTGACACGGGAGGGAGGTTTGCAGAGATTCTCATCCCGTGGGCGAAGGCTGAGTCACGAGCGGAGGGGTGTGTGCCGACAGGCGGGAGGAAGGTGCCAAGCGCGGGATGAAGCTGCCTCGGCCCAGCCAAAGCTCCAGCCCCTCTTGAAAGCCCCATCACCTCTAATGTCACCATGCATCGCAGCAGGGACACCAGGCACCTTCCCCAAGCTGGTGTCACCCGTTAACTCATGCTCTGACGTGCCTTCCTTCCTTCTTTCCCTCTCCTGTTGCTGTTGAGCTCCTTTTACAGCATTTGCTATGATTCATGTTTGCTTGTGGCAGCAAATGGTCGTGCACATAAAATAAACCACGGTCCTCTTCCCTTGGGGAGGGAGACAGACAATTCCAGTTGGCCTTTGGAGGCAGCTAAAGGCTTGCAAGGCTTCAGCCCAGCTCATTTTCGGTGGCTGAGGTCAACCCAATTCAGCACAGCAGGTCCTGCCCAGCATGGCTGGGAGCAACTCGAAAATCCTCAAAACTTTGGCGGCCAAATGCTGAGTAACATTTTTAATGCCTGTTTTGTCTTATCCCCCACCCGTGCCTGGGGTGGAGAGCTCTGCTGCTCTGCAAATATGGCAATCATGATTACAGTGGAAGTTTCTAAAGCTGTATTAACCCCTTGGGGGAGGGGGGGGCGTAGACCCCTTTCTCCTCCCTTTTACAACATCTGGGGGCGCTGCTAATGGTGATGTCTGCACTGAGAATCACCACTTCCCAGTTTTTATGCTTTTACCCCAGCTGAGCACCAGCAGCGGCAGATGCTGCCGACAGAGCGAGTCCCCAGGCCGTGCCTGCCCTCGCAGGTGTAATTTGTTGCTGGGTTTTGGAGCGGCACCACACAAACTCCACTATGACCTGGGAGAAAACCAGCGCTCGCCTGGTTAAAAAGCACAGGGAAGATGTATTGCTCACTCTGTAATTGCACAAGCTGAATGGGAGCCAGTTCTTGATTTCTTAGAAATAAGTGAAGCCGTGTCCCAGACCAGTTTTCCCTTCGCCGCCAGTTGGCTGGGCCACACCGCACGAGGAGCCCAGATCCAGTTGCAGCCTGTTCCGACCCCTGGGAATGGCTCTTGGGAAAGGAAGGACGTGGAGCCGCGTGCGGCGCAGCCCTCGGCTCTGGCCTGCAGGAACTGGAACGAGGGGACTGCTGCTCCCGAGTGGGAAACCCCCCCATTGCAACCGCTGGCTTTGACCCTGGGCGTGCGGATTCCAGCCGGTGCTGAGCCAAGGGCGCGGATGAGACGGGACCGCAGGACGGGAGCTGGAGCAGGGTTTGGGGGGGCATGGAGCAACACTGCAGCAGACGGGCGCTTATCCACGGCAGGGGCTGGCAGCACTCAGCCCCCGTGATCCACCCCGCTCCCGGGCGCGCCCCCGCGGGCACCACCGGGGCGCCTCGGTGCCGCACGGGGTGGCGGGGGCAGCCGGAGGAGCCGCGCTGGGAGAGGACGCGCACCCCCGGGGGCCGCCCCCCCCCTCCCACGGGCGGCCCAGGCAGCCCACGGAGCCGGGACGCGGGAGGCCGGCCCGCACATGCTCGCTGCCGTGTTTTGCAGGGCCCGGCGGGGCCGCCCCGTCCCGTCCCGTCCCGCCCCGCCGGGGCCGCCCCCGGGCGCGCCGGGCACTTAAAGGGCGGCGGGGGGCGGCGGGGCTGGGCTGCGCCGCGGGCCGAGCTCTCGCCATGATCTTCGATCGCCTTAAGCGCTTCTCGATCGTGCTGGAGGGTACGGAGGGGGGCGCCCCGGCCGCCTTCAGCCCCGGGCAGGCGGTGTCGGGCCGCGTGGTGCTGGAGCTGGCGGCGGCGGCGCGGCTCGGAGCCCTGAGGCTGCGGGCGATGGGCGCCGCCCGCGTCCACTGGACCGAGTCCCGCAGCGCCGGCTCCAGCACCGCCTACACGCAGAGCTACAGCGACCAGGTGGAGTTTCTCAGCCACCGCGACACGCTGCTGGCACCCCCAGGTACGGCGGCACCCCCCCCCCCGCCCCGCCCCCCCCCCCCCCCGCCCGCCCCCCCCCCCCCCCCCCCCCCCCCCCCCCCCCCCCCGCCCCCCCCCCCCCCCCCCGGGGGCCCCGGCCCCCCCCCGGGCACGGCACCCTCCCCCCGGTACGGCACCCCCGGGCATGGCACCCCCAGGGTGCTCCGATGCACCGGCTGGCTCCAAGAGTGGGGACGTGGGTGCACCGGAGACCCTGGGGCTGAAATAGTGGGTGCATGGGGCAGCCTGGGCTATCCCAGCTGCTGGGTGCCCCAGGCACCCCAACCAGCTGAAATCTGGGATGCTCTGGCTGCTGGGTGCCCCAAACACCCCAAACAGCTGAAATCTGGGTGCATGGCAAAGCCTTACGGGCTGGGAGTTCTGGGGACTGGGTGCATAGGTCCCCTCCAGACACCTCAAATGCTGAGTGCACCCTGGGGTCCTGGGTGCTGTGTGGGGCACCCTGGTTAGGGACTGGCCCCACCCAAGACCCCCTCTTTGCTGTGGGTGCTCCCTGGCAGGGAAGCAGCGTTGGAAAACTCCTGTGGAGGTTCAGGAGCTTGCTGTGAGCAGGGGGGTTGGAGATGATCCCCAGGGGTCCCTTCCAATGCCAGCTGCTCTGTGCAATGCAGGCAGGATGGGGGTGCAAACCCTGGGGGGCTTGGCTGCCCCTGGGAATGGGCTGGCCACCCTTCCGGAGGGCACCTCTGGGCTCTCACCCCCGAGCCACGGTGCAGGGTGAAGCAGAGCCCACCCTGGGAAGCTGCCGGGCTCTCCAAGGAGGTGCCCCTGGGTCGTGCGTGCCTGGAGACACGTGGAGAGCAGGCAGTGCTGGGCACCCGCAGGACGTGCCCAGCTCTCGTGTCGCCGCTGTGTGACTGCCGCTGTGGTTTAACCCTGGCAAAAATATTCCTGTGCCATCTTGTTGCTTGTTTGCTGTGTACTGTACATTTCTGCCACCCATTTGCCCAGGGAGGAAGTTCTGCAGGAGGGAGATCATCGTCTTAAATCTGTTTTGCCCACAGACAATGGTGAAGTCACTGTCCTGCAGGCAGGAAGGCACGAGTTCCCCTTCACCTTCCAGCTCCCCGAGTAAGTTGACATTTTTTGTTGCCTCAATGCAAAAGGGGAGAGGAGCCGCTTGGTCTGTGACACAGCTCCGGGGGAGGGGGGGGGGCGGACGGGACACAGGGCACCTGAAAAATGAGATTCTTCCAGCAAAGCCCTTCTAAATTGCTCGTTGCTCCAACACAGGACCCTGGCTACCTCTTTCGAGGGAAAGCACGGCAACGTGCGCTACTGGGTGAAAGCCAAACTGCACCGACCCTGGTCGACAGTGAAGAAGGTGAAGAAGGAGTTCACAGTGATTGAACCCATCGACATCAACACGCCTGCGCTGCTGGTGAGTTCCCCCTGCTCCGCCTCGGGGCAGCGCCATCCAGAACTTCCCCGGGAAGCCCGTGGGGAGGGTGCCTGCCTGCCCTCCAGCCTGATGCAGGCCTGATTTCCAGAGGGAGTATTTGCCCCCCCTGTAACTTGTGCCCTCCAGCGTTACCTGGACTGGGCACAGGTCATCTGTGTCTCTTAGTCTTTGGAAACTTCAGTGCATTGCAAAAGCATCTTGCGTCAGATTCCTAAGAAGTTGCTGATGCTCCCTGGCAGGTTCTCGGCACCAGGGAGGTGTTTGCTTTGAGTTTCATCCTTTCTTGCTAAATAGCTTAAATATTTCCCTTTCGCCAGGCTCCCCAGGCAGGTGCTAAAGAGAAACTTGCTCGTGCCTGGTACTGCAATCGTGGCCAGGTTTCTGTGACTGCCAAGATTGACCGAAAAGGCTACACCCCAGGTGAGCCCGACGTGCTGGTGCCCTTGAACCTCCGTGGGCCCTGGGGTAGACCCCAGCGGGAGGGGATTTAGGGTTACTGTGACCTGGGCTCTTCACTTCTGGCACAAATTCAAGTCAGATTTAGCGTGTGCGCCCGATGTGGGCAGCTCCGCAGGACAGGCTCCCACCAGATTAAACCTTGTGCCGCCGGTGCCAGATACCTGAGCAACCCTCGGTGATCCTCTGCAGGAATTCCTTAAGGCAGGACCAGGCTCCGTCTCCCCTCCTCCTATGTGTGCGTCTGTTTTGGTAGGTGAGGTCATCCCTATCTTTGCTGAGATCGACAACTGCACAAGCCGAGCGGTGGTGCCCAAGGCTGCCATCATCCAGACTCAGACTTTCATGGCTCGGGGCACCAAGAAGCAGAAGAAGTCGGTGGTGACCAGCATCGTCGGTGACTCCATTGCCGCCGGGAAGCGGGACGTGTGGCACGGGCGGGCACTGAAGATCCCGCCGGTGGGTCCATCCATCCTCCAGTGCCGCATCATCCAGGTGGAATACTCCCTGAAGGTGAGGGACCTCGCGGGGAGCGGCGCAGGCGGCTCAGCTCAGCGTTGAGCATTTTCCCCTTCTCGCCAGAGCTGTGCTGCCAGCTTTGGGCTGGTGCAGAGATTTTGGGGCTGGTGATTTGTATAAGGTCTTGGGCTCCCCCTGTGCAGCTGCAGCTGCTCTCCCCGCGGCCCCTTGCTGCTTGTGCACAGCCTGAGGGCTTGTGCGGGAGCATTTGCATCTCCCTTTGCATCCCACTGCAAGAGTTCCCTCTTGGCCAGCTCGAACCAGTGCTCTGGGGAGGTATCTGCCCCTCCAGACTGGGAAAACACCAACAGCTTCCCTGCTGTCTCCTGACTCTGCAGGTTTGTGTGGATATTCCCGGGACGTCCAAGCTGCTCCTTGAACTGCCGCTTGTCATCGGAACCATCCCGCTGCACCCCTTCGGGAGCCGCACGTCCAGCGTCAGCAGCCAGTGCAGCGTCAACCTGGACTGGCTGAGCACCATCCCGGAGCAGCCCGAGGGTGAGCATCTCCCTCTCCCCGGGATCTGTCTGGGTGCTGTAGACCCCCCTGGTCAACCTGCTGTGGGGAGCGAGGGTCAGCGCAAGTTCTCAACCTTGTCTCTTGCTCCAGGACTAGTTTTTTTTGCTTTTTTTACTTAATTTTTTGGTTGTGGTGCTGCATCTCCTGGGTTCCTTCCCCAGGGAACTGGGAGGGTTCGGGAAATAGTGGATTTTAAGCTCTCTTACTTGCATGTCCCCCATTAATGGAAAGTGTTTCCTTTTCCCTGATGGTTCTCTTCTCTCTTCAGCTCCCCCTGAATACTCGGCGGTCGTGTCCAGCCCAGAGGCTGAGCAGAGCCTGGGTCCACCATGCCGCAGCGAACTCGGCTGCATCCTGGAAGGTCCCTTCTTCGCCTACATCCAGGAGTTTCGTTTCCGACCACCTCCGCTGTATTCGGAGGTAACAAATCCCCCTGGGCTGGGAGGGCTGGTGGAGACGGCTGGAATGTGCCCGCTACTGAGATTTTTGACTCTGAACTTGGCTTTGCAGATTGATCCAAACCCCCCTGCAGACAACATCCGTCCACGCTGCATGACCTGTTGAGAGAAGCGCATCGGATGCAGTTGGCAGCGTAGCGATCCCTTGGGATGAAAGCTTGCACCCTCGCAGCACTTCGGTCTGGAAACGGGGATGCGGTGGCCGTGAGACCGGAGCTCCTGCAGCGCCGAGACCCCGGCTCCGCTCGCTGCCCTCAACTCCTCTTGTCGTGACTGTCCCACGGACCGACACCAAGCGTGGTGCTGTGGACTTGTGCGTGGTAGGAGAACGCGTGAGGCTCTGTGGTGCGGAGCGGCTCTGTGTGTAGCTGGGCAGGATGCGGAGGGTTAATAACTGCCCCAGGATCTGGGGGTTCAAAGGGGGGATATTTGCTCTCCCCTTGCCTGCAGTGGCCGTGCTCTGGCAACTCCTGTCATGGAAAACAGGAGCTTGGAGGTATTTCTCAGGATTACTAGAGAATATTTTAATCTTGCTCGGGTTTGAGTCCCGTGGTGATGCGGGTGCAGCCCTTCTGCAGTAGCTCACCGTGCAATTCCATAAATTCACCTGAGATTGCAGTTCCTTTTGCTGGCCAGATGAAGCAGAGACTTTGTCGGCTGCTGGTAATCTTTGCCACCAGCCTGGTGATGCCTGCAGGGGGAATGGTTTGAGCTAGTCTACCAAAACTGTGAAGGCTTCCATGGGCTGTTACCCGGGCAGAGGACTTGGGGGATGAATTTATGATCTGCGGCAGCGTTTTGGTGCTGTTTACCAAGAGCAGGAAAGCTGGTTCCTGTGTGTCAGCACCAAACCTGCGCAATGTGCTGATGCCTCCCCCACGATGGGGCTGCAAACCAACCCCCAAACTGTTGGTACCACCATGGGGGTGTTGGAGCTGTGGCTCTGGCATCTCCCTGGTGGCCAAGGAAAAGAGAAAGAAGCCTGGCCCGAGGCTGGTGGCAGCCACCAATGCTGATGGGAGATGTGGAGTTGAAATGAGTCCTTCAGGGCCAGGAGTCCTGCTCAGGATGGGCTTGATCCTGCGCCTGTAAAGGGGTGGGTGGCCCCGGCACGGTGAGGACACAGCAGCAACGTGCTCACCTGCGTGGGAACCAGTGAGGCGGGTGTTGCAGCAAGGGCTGCTTGAGCGTGTGTGCCGGGGCTGACCCCGCTCGCTCCAGTGTTACCTGAGCAGAGTTTGGGTGCTGAGGACCTTTGCATTCCCTCGCTGAGACAATCCTGCCTGCGGGGCTGCTCGCTTCCCCGCGCACAACCAAAGCCAGGCGTGCCTTAGCCTTCGCGCCGGGGCTGCGCTCTGCTCGCTGGGGATTGTTCAGATGATTTTTCTACCTGTGAACACTTTTATAACGACCACCCTTGTCTTGGATTATTCTTTTTGTACGACTTTTTGTTGGGGAATTTTTGTTTGAAATAAATTCTTGAAACCCAGACGTTACGTGGATATTTCTCTATTGCTCTTTTGCTGGATCCGCTCACGGGCTCTGCCCACGCTTCCCATTGCCCGGAGCCATGCGGCTCACGTGGCTGTCGGGATGTGGGAGCAGGAGCGATCCCTCCCCTCGCTTCATCACCCTGCGGGCACCCAGCTCCACCCTGCGCCTGGTCCCACTCGGCACTGGGGTTAACTGGGTCACTCTGCCAGCGCTGCTCCCCAGCAGGATTGGTCCCCGGTGCTCAGAGCCCCCCTGCCCGCGGTGAGCACTGAGCGATGCTCTGCGCCGTGCCTCTGGCTCCTCCACCTCTGTGCAGGTTGGGCCCTTTTCCCACCCCCAGCTTCGTGGGGCTGCGAGCGATCCTGTTGTGTTTTTCCATGCTCGCTTCCGATTTGTGGGGGGGCTGCCGGAGCATCGGCACGCTCTCCTCCAGCCCGAGAGCCCAGCGGGGACCCAGCGGGTCCAGCTTAGCACAGAGGACCCAGGACATTCCCGCGGTGGCTCAGCCATTCCCGAGGAGGGTTGGGATCAGCCCCACGCCGTGCCGGCTGGGAAGAGGCGAGGGGCTCCTTCACCTGCGCCCTTGGGTTGGGATTTGGGATTTAACAGCATTTCTGTGCTCCACATCTCTGCTGAGCACAGCAAATACTGGCGCGTGCAAAGCAGGGCTTGGGTCGGGTTTAGTTATGGCTTCCACAGACCCTGCTGTTTAAAAATACTGCCACTGGAACGCGATTTCTTCTTTTTTTTTCCCCTTTTTTGTTGTTGTTGTTTGCTGACCTGCTCAGCGCCGCGGCCGCGCCTGAGCCTGCGCTCCTGCAGCGGAGTTTTGCCTGCAAGAGTCTGGTGCGCGTGCAACCTTGATTCAAATCTGATTTTTATTTGGCATCCCCAGCTGCACCAAGTAATCTGCCTCGGAAGAGGATCAACTGCCCTCGCAGTGAGTTTGGTTGCATCCTCATTTGGGGAGATGCGTGCTCAGGGCAGCGGCAGCCAGTGCCTGCGGCTCCGCCGCGCTGGGGTGTTTTGGTGACATCAAAGGGCACAAACGGCAGCGCTGCAGCCCCCCTGAAGGAAACCCAGCGATCAGCCCCCCTCGGGGCCCGCGTGCAGCCGCCCTCCGCCACGGCACAAGGGACCCATTCTATGCCAGCAAACGCAGAGTAGCAGAGAGGGCCGGGGGCTGCTCCCGGACCCCAGCCCTCCGCCCTGGCCGCACAAGGGCGTGCTTGTTCCCAGGGCCGGAGGGGGAGGAGAGCCACCGAGCGCCCCATCCATCCCGCTGCGCCTTTCTGGGAATGCGCGTCATGCCGTGACGGGGACAGCCACGGGGACAGGCCATGCCGGGCTGGGGAACCCAATGCCAGTGGGCACCCCTCCCGGTCCCCACGTGGGAAGGATCTTTCCAGCAGGAATTCTTGCAGATGCCTTCAGGTTTTTCTCATAAAGCCGGACAGTAGCGCAGCAAGGGTTGGGGGGGGGGGGGGGGGCACAGCCCATCTGGGTCTCTTGCCAGTTCAAGGGCTGTGCTCCTGAATCCTGGAGGGGCTAAAAATACCCTGTCTGGATATTCGGAGCTGCCCCAGAGTCAGGGCAAGGCACGGACCCCCCCCCGGCAGCGCTTTCACAACCTTCCCCTGTTTATCTTCCCCGGCTCCAAAGTCCTTGTTGAACAGCACCCTCTGCTCTCCTGTTTATTGGCACAGGGGGTTTGGGGGCACGCGGGGCTCCCCGGGGGTCTGCTGAGCCAGGACGGCCCCGTGCCATGCGCAGCGGTGCCGGCTACAGCACGGCGACCCAATGCTGGGCAGGAGGCGCGTTACACAATTACAGTGCCGGGCGTATTTATAGCTCCTGGCCCCACGTGTTGGAAAATGCTTCCCAGACCACCCGGCAAAAAGTCTGCTCTGCAAGGGGCATGGAAACGCCGCCACCCCCACTGCCCTGCTCCTCTCTCTTTTCCTTTCGGCTCTTCAGTCCCAAAAGAGTGTGGTCTGTCAGGACACCCCCCCCTGCTGCTGCTCACGGCTCTGCAGGGTGCTGGGACCCCCCCCCTGCTGCAGCTCATGGCTCTGCAGGGTGCTGGGACCCCCCCCTGCTCCAGCTCACAGCTCTGCAGGGTGCTGGGACCCCCCCCTGCTCCAGCTCACAGCTCTGCAGGGTGCTGGGACCCCCCCCTGCTCCAGCTCATGGCTCTGCAGGGTGCTGGGACCCCCCCACTGCAGCTCCCGGCCCTGCAGCCCCTTTCTGCAGCGTGGGGGGGTGGGGGGGTGCTGCTCCTTCCCCCCAGCTCTCCCTACCCCCAGAGGATGCTTGACCCCGGCACAGTGGCCATGGTCTTCGCTTTTGGCTGCTCTCCTCCGGCGGGGGTCAGCAGCGGGGGGCCAGTGCAGCCGTGCTGCAGGGAGGGTGACACGGGACGCTTGTGGCCGTCGCGGCGCTGGCAGGGACAGAATGTGCCGGCGCTGGCGCAGCCTCGCAAGGGCCGGGGATTAGCAGCACGGCTGCTGCCTCCCAGCCCGGGCTCCCATCCAGCTCCCAAAACAAGCGCTGCCTTCCCCCATCCCAGCTGGGCTGAGCCCTGTGGGGTGCAGCTCGCCCCAAAACACCCACCATGGGGGCACTGGGGGCTGGCCTCTTTGCCAGGTCGGGTGGGGGGCAGGCGGTGATGATAAATACAGATTTTGCCCGAATGGGGATGCCCTGCTCTGTCCCCACGCTGGGGACGGGGTCCATGCGCTGCCCAAATTCAGCATCTTTGCAGCCGGTGGGACGCTGGGCTCCCAGGGAGCAGCAAATCGGCACTGATGAGCGCTCAGGAGCACGGGGACCTGCTCATCCCTGGGTCATGGGACCCATGCCATGCCTCGGGATCCCTGAGCACCATGGGGACAGGCACACAGTCCCCAGCAGTGCTGGGCCTTGCTTTGGTTTTGCTCCAGCCTCCGGGGATCCCCTTTGCATGGCAGTGGCAGAGCTCTGCCGGGGCGCCGGGGAGCAGCCGTGCACCCCAACATGCCGAGGCAGCATCACGGCCGTCCTCTGCCTGCTGACTCAGCCGCCTGTTTGCCGGAGCCGCTCCCACCCACAAAAACCACAGGCAAAGTCCCCGCATCCCTGTGCCAGGGCTTTCCCCGCTGGCTTGGCAGGAATCGCAGCTTTTTCCCGGAGCAGTGGCCGAGCCGGTGCGGGCAGCGAGAGCCTCCGGGGCGCAAGGCAAAACTGCAGGGAAACCAGGGATGGTTTATGCCGAAAAACAGGGTCTGGAGCAGCCGGATGGATGTGTTGCACGTACCACGTGTCCTACGCCCTGGGAGCATCGTGCCGGTGCGAGCGGGTACCACGGTGCTCACCCAGACACCCCACAAGCCCTGACGGCGGCGGGTGCCACCAGTGCAGCATTTACCAGGGGGGCTGGCTGATGCCACGGGCTGCCGGGAGCAAAGTGCCCCCTTTATTCGTTATATCAACCCCAACCCTTTGTTTTTTCTGGGGCCAAGCCCCCCATTTGGGGTCCCTCCCTGTGGGGTTGCCCAGCCCCTTGTGCCGTCACCGCTCCCTTCCTTGGGCAATGGAAAATTTTTATGACTTTTTGACTTTTATCCAGTTGTTTGGGAGCGAGGAAGGGGCTGGGCGCCGTGCACAAACATGTCTATGTATAAACAGCGGGGACCATGTTGGGGGCTGGAGCTGCCAGCGGCCGGGTGCCACCAGGGACCCACCCCACCGAGCCGGGTGTCCCCTTTCCCGCTGGGACCCCAGCACAGCGTCCTGGGCTCGGTGACCCAGAGCCGTCCCCATGGGGATGCAAATATTTTGGCTTTGTTCAAAAAAAACAACAACACTAAAAAAAAAAAAATCCCCCCTCCTGAGTCATCCGACGGCGGCATGTGATGCGTTGGCGCACGAGCAGGGCGCGTGGGGACGGTGCTGGCCCGGCGGGGGATGCAGGGACAGGCTGGGATCTGCGGGTGACACAGCCGTGCCCTGTGCCAGGGATGCAGCGCAGTGGGACTTTGCTCCCAGCGCTGCTCCCCACCCCTGCCGGTTTTGCCATCGCTCCCAGGCAAACCCCCATCCAGCACGGGGTGCCCATCCCCTGCCGTATCCCAGGGGACGTGGCGCGGTGGCACGCCAGGCCCCGACCACCGCATCTCCCTGCAGCTAAAACCTTGCTCGCGTGGGGCATTTGGCACCGGGGAGGACGCGAGCGGCCCCACCGCCCTCGCCGGGGGCTGCTCCGCGTGCCGGTGGGGATGCGGCCGCCCCCAGCTGAGGGGCCAGGGGGCCATCACCCCCGCTGCTCCCTGTCCCCCACCATCTCAGCCCCGTTCCTGCGATGGGGCGACCCTGGCAAACCCCACAGCTACAATCCCCCCCACCTGCTCCCCAATCTCAAAGTCTCCAGAAACGGGGTTGTGCTCCTTTTTTCTTCCCCTGCCCTGCCCCCAACCCTGCAAGAAGCAGCAATTCTGAGCTGGTTTCAGGGAGAAAAAAAAAAAACCACCCTTGAGCCAAGCCCCCTTCCTGGAGGGGAAGACGGCTCTGAGCCAGCTTGCAGGGATGCCCACACATCACCAGGAGCTTGCAATTAAACCCCCTCCCCATTTACTGACCTTGTTAGCAAGCCTGCACCCAATTACTTTTAAATGCAAGGGTTTATGTGGAGCAGGGAGAGGGATTTTCCTGCTCAGCAGCTGTGTAAATGCCACCACATCCCAGCAGGGCGATGGAGGCAGCGATAGCCTGGAGGGTCCCAGCTGGTTGGAGGTGGCCGTGGCGGGCAATGCCGGCGGGGAGGGCGGCCACGGCTCTGCCGGACAGTCCCGGGGGGGCCTGAGCCGGTTCACTCTGCTTTCCTGGAGGTTTTCTGTGTGAAAAAACAAGGGAGAGTCAATCTGCCTGCAGAGAGCTGGTAAACACCAGGAGAGCTGAGCGGGGTGGGGGGGGGGTGGGGGGGTGCTCTTGGTCCCGGATTTATCGCTGCAAAGCTTGGCCGGCTGCTTGCTCTGGGGTCAGTCCTTTTCCTGTACACATGGATGGGGGTTTGCTGCAAAAACTGGATTTTTTTGGGGGGGGGGAATGGGGCTCTCTGGCTCCTGCCGGGCCAGCTATCCTTAGTTCAACCCCAGCTGCCTGCTTGAGCAAAATATGTTTATGCCACAAACCTCTGGAGGGCTCGGCTGCCAAGCGGGCAGGGGAATGCGTGTGCTGATAAGGACGCCGAGTCCTCTCCTTGCAGATCAACCGATAGCCGGGGAAGCGCAGCAGGGCAGCCGCCTGGCTCCCAAGGCCCTTGTTTTATGATTTCTTTTATTATTACTATAAGGTTTTGGTTGGGGGGGGGGAATCAGTCGCTGTGGCTTTGTCACGCTGGGCTGCTGCCAAAGCCTGGAAAGCTTCGGCCATGCCAAAGGCTGAGCTGCCCCTGCGGCTGCCAGCGCCGAGAGCAGCCATCTGAAAACATTAAAACTGCAGAAAGAAAATATTTCCTGCCATCGCCCGGGCATTTCTCCTGCGGCGGAGGGAGAAGGTGGCTTCTAGCAGCTCCTCTGGGCTCCCGTGCTGGGGCGTGCAGCATCCCGGGGGGATCTTGTTGTGGTCTGAGCACCAAGCAAAGCCCCACAGGGGATGGGGCAGCTCCAGGCCCCTCTCGGTAGGGGGGAAAACACCCCCTAAATATTCAGTTTTGATGTTGCTTCAAGTCATTTTCCATTCTTGGGTTTGGAAATGACGCTTGCCCAGGTGAAGCCATTACAGCAGGCGAGCTCAGCCTGACGCGAGCAGGAAAGAGCTGGGGGTGCTGGGCGGCCGCGGGCCCTGTTTGCAAAGTAAAACTGCAGTTGTTGTTGTTGTGACACCCGTACGGTTGCGAAATGCCGGCGCTGAGATACCCGTGACTTTCAAAACAAGCCGAGCCCAGCTGCGGCCAGCGGCTGTCTGTCCAGCTGCGGCCCTCGGTCCAGCTGTGCTCCCTGCAGCCCCTTCCCTGCTGCACGGGCAGAGCGGGGATGCTTGGGGCGGGGGGGGCGGTTGGGAGGGAAGAACCCCAAAAGCTTTTCTTAGGGAGGAAAAGCAAAAATTCCCCAGCTGCAAGGGAGGTTTTTCTACCCCAAGGATCTGCCGAGCATCCTGGCTGCTGGGGTTTTGCAGTGCTGGGGCGGGGGATGAGCTGCCTGCCCTTGGGTGAGATGCAGCCCTTGAATTCTGCTTAAAAAGAATAATAATAATAATAAAAAACATCCTAGGGATCGGTTTGTTTGCTTAGAGATTAAGTCAAGGCAGGTCCTGAACGGTCACCTGATCGATCCCCCCTGGAGCGGGTGGCATTGTGGAGGTGGTGGCAGCGGTGGCTTTTTGCCCGGCAAATAATCCTGGTCCCTGCCACGGCTCGTGGTCGGGCTGGGCTCAGACCCCTCGCTGGCATCGGCTCCTCTCTGGGCTGGGTTTGGGGTGGGTGCTGGGAAGGGGCTGCGAGGGGGACAGACAGACGAGGGAAGGGGCTGCGAGGGGGACAGACAGACGAGGGAAGGGGCTGCAAGAAGGATGGACGAGGGAAGGGCTTGCAGCCTTGCCCGCTGCTTGTGCTCGAACCAGGCTGTTGCTCCGCGGGGCTGGGTGTCCCCCAGGCTGGGAAATGGGTTGGACTCCTTCACCTGGGAGCAAAATCCCAGCCTGGACCCGCAGGGATGGACCTCACCTTCCCCGGGGGCGCGGACCCCCCAGGAGCTGATGTGTATGGGGCCATAGCAAGCCCCTCTGGCTGCTTTATAATTTTTCCCCCGGTGCCAGCCTGAGGTTGCATCCCTCAAAATCAGGGGGCCCAAAGCAAGTCCCCAGGCTCCGAGCATCTTCCTGCAGCTCCGGCTGGCGGCCCCGTGAGCTTTATTGGGATGCAGCGCTGAATTTTTCAGCTTTGCAAGAGCTAGTGGAGGCGGCGTGGGGTCAATCCACCCCTGCGTGTCCCCGGTGCCGTTTTGGGGACACATCACCGCAATAGGGAGGGAGGAGGGGGAGGTTTTTCCCATTTAGGGTGGGGATGCTCTGTGCTCGCCTCAGCTGACGGCACCTTCACCCACGGCGTGCGGGCAGCGGTGGCACTGGCGGGTGTAAACAGCCGGACAGAAATAGTCAGCGTATCAGGCAATATAAAAAGGCATCGCAGGACGTAATCAGATGTCCTCCTCTAAAAATAAAAGGCAGCGGGTCTTAAATTAGCTGCTCGTAAAGGTGTCGGGGTGCGTGTGGGGGGGTGGCTGAGGCCGCTCTGCTCTCCCAGGAAAGACCCCAAAGCTGGGGGGCACCCATCACTCAGGGCTGGTCCGGCCACGCTCCCCCCAGCCACCCCCGCTGGGCTGGGCTGAGCTGAGCTTTGTTTTCCCCGTCGCAGTGGCTTTTTGCTGCTTAGGAGGAGTTCCTCGTTTGGTGTGATGAGTTGCCCGTTCTCACGCGGGTGGCAGCAGCTCTCACCAGGCGTAACCAATGCCCCGCGGCGCGTCTGGGTCCTGCACAGGGTCGGATCCAGACAGAGGAGCAGGGAAGGTCACGTCCTGGCTGCGAAAGCCGGCCCGGCGGCCGTCCTTGAGTCACTGAGGCTGAGAGCGGCTCCCAGAGAATCATTTGGAAAACAGTCCTGTGAAATTTAAACTAATTAGAAAGTCCTGAGCCGCTCGCTTGCACTAACTGGCAAGGCTGGCTTAATTAGCTTTCTCCGGCAGGTTGCCTGTCGGCTCTGCGCGGCACCGTGGTCCTGGCAGAGCACTGGCCAACTCGGGACACGGGTGGGAAAGGATGCGTGGGGCTGTTGGTGGGGACGGGGCTGTCCCCGAAGGGGTCGGCGAGGATGTGAGCGGTGCTGTGGGTGGGATGGATCCCTGGGGGGTGACCCCCACGGGGGTGATGGAGGGGAGGGAGGTGTCTCCTGTGCCCCCCCCTTCTCCCTGGGGTGTTTTTAATGCAGCCATCGGTTCTGGCTGTCCTGGCATGAACTTGTTCCACAAACAGGAATGATTAACTGACGGCGGCGCTGGCCCCAAGCCGGGCAATGTGTTTACCACCGCCACCCAACCATGCCGAGCCATGACCCCGGCGCTGCTTCCTTTGCCGCCCCGGCCCCAAAAACGGACTGTAAACAGGGGCTGGGGCTGCAACCCGAGCGCACGCTCGCGCCGAGCCGGTAACCGAATACTTCCTCCGCACGTGGCTGGCCTGGTGCGCTCCGGCGAGCCTGGCATCGCCCAAATCCCAATAAAATCCCTAAATCTGATCTCTCCAGCTGGGTTTCTGGGGCTGGGAAGATGCCGGCTCCCCGGCCTCCAGCCCATCCCCAGGGATTTGGGGTGCTGGAGAGCAAGGACGGAGGCTGCCGGCGAGGCGGGGGCCTGTGGGGTGGTGTGTGGCGGGGAGGGAAAGATGGATTTGTTCTGCCAGGAGGTGGGGAAGCACCGTGGGGATGCGGGGCTGGTGCCACCTCGTGGCTCCGTCGGCAGCTGGGACGCCCTGGATGTGCGGTGCCGGACAACCGTGGGCAGGGTGGCGGGGGGTCCTGCGTGCACGCAGCCCTCCGGGCCCCCCAGCCGTGGCAATGACGCCATCCCGGCCTTCCACGCCTCTGGAGCACCGGGAAGAGCCCTAAATCCCAACCCACCCCTGGCCGGCGGAGGCTGCACAGGGGAGCGAGCCGAAACGCGGCGACGTGGCCTGGCCGCGCTCCCCGGTGCGTTATCTCCAGCCGGCATCAGCGCCGTTTCCGCCCACACGTGCCAGTGCCGTGAGGGTAATTTTGGTGAAACCCCTTGCAAAATGCCGCCGTGGCTAAAAGCAGCAGCGAGGAGGCTGAGCCGTACGCCGGCAGCTGCGGCAGAGGCACCGTGGCGCTGCCTTTCCCCGGACTTCCCCGTGCTACTAACCCCATTTTTTTTTTTTTTTTTCTTTCCCCTTTTTATTTTTTGCACGCTCAGCAAGTAAACGCTGACACCTCCGGCCCCTGCATGCAGGGCAGGCAAAACCCACAAACCGCTCTTCGTCTTCAGCAGCACCTCCAGTTCTGCCCCAGATAAGGCCCCAGGCAGCGGCGCAGCCCCGGACTGGGGGTGTTGGGGGGGGCCCTGCCTGGTCCAGGTCACCCCCAGTCCCGGCCCCGCTGCACGGCTGCGTCCTCCGCAGCACCGGGGCTTGCCCTCGACTCCAAATCCTTGCTGTGATCTGCCTGCTTGGGCGAGGGAAGCCATCTCAACCCTGCTGCTTCATGCATTTTATTTTAATTTTTTAATTTTTGCATTTATTTTTACATTTTTGCATGTTCTTGCATATTTTAAATTTTTGCATATTTAAATTTTTTGCATCCTTTTGGAAGCAGCTGGTGTTTGGTGCTGGGGCTGTTTGTGCCCCCACCCCGCGGGGGTCAGGGCGATGCTGGCAGCTGGCCGGGATGAAGCTCTGCCCTTCCTCCTGACGTGGCCAAGGAAACGCCCTCAGCCCCCGCCGGGCTCTGCTCCCCCTCGTTATTTATCGCCCGTGAAAGGTGGAGGCTGGGAAGCGCATGGCCGGATCCTGGCCCCATACAACGCTGCGTCTGGTGGCGTTGCCTTCCATGGCCTGGAAACCAAGAAACCCCCCCGAAAGCGCTGGTGTGGCCACGAGCCCATGAGGTGGGTGCTCAGCACCCCACGGGACCCTCCCCCTCGTCTCCCTCCGGCCACCCGTGCCTGCTGCCCCAGCCTGGTGACCGCTACAGCACCACCTTCTCTGGCAATGGGTCCCATCCTTCCTTGTCCCTGATGATGACGGGTTTGTCGGAGATGAGCAGGGCAAAGGGGACCAGCAGCTGGTGCAGCCCCTGCCTCTCCTCTTCCTCCTCTTCCTCCTCCTCCTCGCCAGCCAAGTGGCTGGTGCTGCCAGGCAGTGGATATCCAGCCGGGCTCAGCACCTCCGGGCTCAGCACCTCCTGCCTCCGGTAGGCGAACGGCAGCTCCTTCTTGCAGCCCGGCGGGCGCACCTCCGCCGGTTCTTTGGCCGCGGGGCTGGGGTGCAGCGTGCCGGGCCGCGCGCCGGCATCGGTCGCCTCCTTGCCGGGGTTCAGCTCCGTCAGCAGCAGCTCGGCCAGGCTGACGTTCTCCGAGGGTTCCACAAAGCCTGGCCGGGGCTGGCCCTAAGGGTCGGATGTGGTTGGGGGGGGGGCAATGTCCCATGCCAGGGGCTGTGC
Source organism: Butorides virescens (assembly GCA_017310255.1). NCBI lineage: Eukaryota > Metazoa > Chordata > Aves > Pelecaniformes > Ardeidae > Butorides > Butorides virescens. Next base: position 5,633 of record JADKXX010009726.1, on the reverse strand, counting down.
ACAGGGGCCTGCTGGGGTGCAGGATCGGGCCCCTCCTGCGCCTTGCATCTCACCTGGCTCATTTCGCCGGCGGCAAACTGGATGGCTTTGCTGCCCACGGGCTTGGGCAGGGGTGGGAAGAGGAGACGGCGAGCCCTGGGGAGGGGGTGGCTGGTGAGGGGGTGAGTGATGGGGGAGGTGGGACGGGGGGGCGAGGGTGCCACCGTCACCTCTTTTTGCTCAGCTGGTAGACGGCAGCCACGATGGGGAGGCTGAGCAAGATGCCCAGGTACTTCAGCTTGGATTTCCATGCCGCTCCCTGGGGACCTGCAGACGAGCACGGCGGGATGGCGGCATTTCTGTCCCCAGCACCCCACGTGGGATGCAGGAGCCATTTCGGGGTGAGGGTGAGCCTCCCCCAGGGAACGGGGAAGGGGACGGGGGTCTCCAGCCATTACCCCGCGCCTTGGTCTGGAAGTGCCACTGAGCGCTGCAGGTCCCCCCGCTCTCCGCTGTCACCTCCCAAACGCCCACCCTGTACGCTGTGCCGGGCCGTAGGTTTTGGAGGGTGTAGTGCGACGCCGCGGCGTCCGCTTCGCCATCTGGGCAAACGATAACGAGCAGGCGGTAGCAGGCTGCAGGCAGTGGCCTCCTCCTGCCCCATGGGGACAGGGGGGTCCCCACTCACAGGTCATGTTGTCCCCCTCAGCCGTGTGGCAGATGAGGTACTTGGCCAGCACCCCAGGACAGGCGGCGCGGGGGGACGGGCTCCACCAGAGGACGGCGGCGGTGGCATCCTTGGCGCTGGCGTTGATGCGGATGGGCACGGCCAGCGAGGCTGCGTGCGATGGTGAGGTGGAGGTGCAAAAAAAAAAAAATAAATGGGGGATCGTTTTGGGACAACACCCCCCCCCTTTTTGCAGTTAAATGGGGCGCGGGTGCCCCGTGTTCCCACACGTACCGTTGCCAGCGTAGTGGTGCTGCAGGGCGAAGGTTGACCAGCCCCTTGCCGGGGCCTGGCCGTGCACAGCGAGGCGGTAACACACCAGTGCTCCCAGTGCTCCTGCGGCAGGAACCGGGGGTGCTGGTTAAACCCCCCCAGGATCTGGCCCCAGGCAGGGGGACGGACGGGGGGCTGGGGGGGGTCTCCCTTGCCTCTCTCCACGTGGATGCTCTTGGCAGGGAAATTGTGCTGCTTGCAAGCGCCCTCGTTTAGGGCTCCCAGCAGCGGCTGCTGCTCGAAGCAGTAGGCAGAGCCGGGGCTCGGGGCTTCCCACCACGCCGACACGGTGCTGCCAGCCACGCTGATGTCCTTGAAGCTGAGATCTGGAGTGAAGGGGGGGGGGGGGTGTGTGCGAGGGAAGGCTGGGAAAATAACCCCCCCAGGGCTGCCGGGGAGCTCGGTCCTCCCGCAGCGCCAGTACCTGCGTGCTGATCTGCCGGCACATGGAGCCGCCGTGCCGGCCCCTTCCCGGCGGCGTTGGCCGCCGTCAGCAGGATTTCGTACTCTGCCCCGGAGAGGGTGAGGTTGTGTGCCGTCACCTCCCCCTCCAGCTCCACCTCGGCCAGCTCGGCGCAGGGGCACGCCGGCAGGCGGGCGCGCAGCGTGTAGGTGACGTTCCCCTGCTCCTTAGGGGCTCGCTGGGGGGGGAAGGGGGTGGCTCAGAGGGTGAAATGATGGGGGAGACACCTGGGAGGGTCCCCGGGGGTGCTGCCATACCTGCCAGCCCAGCCTCAGCACCCGCTGCCCATCTCTCCCCAGTTTTCCCAGCTGGTAGCTCAGCACCGGGCTCGCCAGAATTTCTGCAAGACGAATGAGCCCGGCTGGGCTATTGGCGTTTCCAGGAGCCGTTGGGATCCCACCTCCTTGCTCTCTTCTTCCTCACCCTCAGGAATGAAGATGGAGCTGCTCCAGTCACTCCAGGAGCTGCTCCAGTGGGGGAGCTTGTGCCGGAGCTGGACCTCAAAGGTGCCGTTCCTGCCCAGGGCGCAGGTCACTAGAGCGGGGTGGCAGGGTCAGGCGGGGGTGACACCCCCACTCTTCCCCATCTTTTGGCTATCGCAAGGTGCTGGGGACCAGAGGGGGTGGTGGGGCAGACCCCCGTGTCAGGACCTGGGAGTTCCCCCAAAAGATGCTCATCCCCTGCATCCCTGTGGGGTAAACCAACCTGAGACGTCCTTGTCCGTCGCCGTCTCGCATGTCACCTGCGGAGAGAACCAGGGACAGAGGCACCCACCCAGTAAAACCAGTACGTTACCGGGACATGAAAGCAGATGCTGCCCTGTGTCCCCTGAACATCCCAGGGGCTGGGAGAGCCAAATGGGGTGCAGGGGACGTGGTGGCCAGGAGGGTCCTCTTGGCCAGGGTACCATGGCTTTGGCCCTGGGACCCTCCTGGTGGCAGTTGAGAGGGGTGGGGAGTCCCCAGCTGTGGGGGGTTTTGCTGGGGACGAACAGCCAGATTTCACCCATCATTGTCATTAATCTAATCCGGGGTTTTGCCTGTGTAATCCCCGCGAATCGCGGCCTGATCCTGTTACGGGCAGCAGCAGGATCCCGTGGCCAGGAGGACGGGGCAGAGCTGATGACGCCACGGAACAGATGGGACGTGGATGGGTTTGAGGGGGGACAGTGGCATCACCAAGCCCCTGCACTCCCGAGGCTACCCTAGGCTGCCACAAAGCTACTGACCGTCCCGCCGGGCCGCTGCCGGCTCTGGCACACAACTTTTTTACCTGCGTCCAGCCACGGTCACCCGTCCTCTGGAAGCGAGCCTCCCACTGCGGCGGCTGGCCCCCACGGTGGCACAGTGGCCGTGGCACCTGCAGCCGCAGCTGGCCACCAGTCTTGTTTAAGCGCATCTTGTTGTCGGGTCGATCAAGCTTGACTGTCAAGACAAAGTGGTCTCGTGGTTATCGGCACCGGTCGGTGCTGGCACCCAGCCCGGCCCCGCGGGCACTTACCGGCCTCGTTGAGATACAGCGTGAGGTTGGGGGTCCTGTGGGTGTGGTCCCCCCAGCGCGCCTCCACCCAGACCGTGGCATTGGTGAGGACGTAAACGTGGCGATGCTTCAGCGTGTACGTCGTCCCCGTGCCCGCCTGGAACCGCTGGCACAGCCTGGGCATCGAGTAGCTGGCGGGGGGGTGCACAGGGTCGGATCTGGATGCTCACCCTCTGGGTGGGCTTGGGATGGGGTGGGCACACGTCCCCAGTGTGGGGACACATCCCAAGGGCTCCCCAGGGCGTGGTGCCCGACTCACCAGAGCGTCAGGAGGTAGGTGGTGTTGCCGGCGGGGCCGAGGGGCAGCCAGGAGCAGAGGAACTGGCGGGAGCTGCATTGCTTCCAGCAGGACAAGCGCGAGTCCAGAGCGGTGCCTGCGGGAGAGGGCAGCGGCTGGGGGCTCCCCCAACCCAAACCCTGGCAGGTCGGGCAAGGCCGGGGTGGAGCAGCGGTTGTAGCCGTTGCCCGATCACCACGTTGCTCGCCCAGGGGATGGGAGCAGCCGTGTTGGTGATTCTCACCCGAAAAAACACCGTTTCCCCCCTCCCCAGCTCGCCCCAGCTCCTGCCCACCACCGGCAGGGATTCACCCTGTGGTTTTGGGCGAGCGTCTCCATCGCAGCGGCAGCCCCGCAGCCCTTATCGCCCCCGAATCATTCATTGAAAGTTTTCTGAAGTTATCTCTCATCTGCCGGCACCACAGGAGCACTTACCGCCCCGCGCCAGCGCCGCCAGCGCCGCCAGCAGCCACCCCAGCATCAGCCACCCCGGGGTGTCCCACGCCGGACCCGGGGCTCCGCTGCCCTTCCTGGCTGCCCAGTCCCCCAGCACCCCGGGGTGGGTGCCCCCCGGTTCAGCGGCAGTCCCAGTGCTCGGCGCGGCTCCCCACACCCAGCGTTTCCTCTTCTGCTACAAGCTGGCCGAGGCGGCTGTTCCCAGGCAGGGCAGAGGGTGAGGTGTGATTGCATGCCTCACTTTTACCAAAAGCAAAAGAGAAAGCAACCAAAACATCGCGCCTGCCGGGACTCAGCCAAACCCTGCCCTGGCTGCGCCGTGTGCCCCAACCCAGCAAGAAGTGCAAGGTAAGCAAAAGAGATGTCTTGGGGTTTTGGGGTTTGGGGCTTTTTTTTTTTTTTTTTTTTTGCGCAAACTTCACAGCAATTTTTTGATCCCTTGCCCGTAACTGGGTGAATCTCAAGCAGCCGCTCCAAGGTTGGGGGTTATTTGGGGATTTTGGCAGTGTGTGTGTGCATGTGCATAGGGGTCTCGCCAAAACCAGGCTCCTGTGCCCATCTCCAGCGCGACTTGTCCCCCGCGGCCCTGAACAAAGCCCCAGTGAGGCAGGAGAGCGCAGTGTCACTGGGACGCCAGCAGCCGCGTGACGGGGCGGGTGACCCCGGGACAGTGGAGCCGGGTGGCACCGAGGGCTTTGTCACAGAGTCCCCTTGTTCCCGCAGAAAGCGTCCCCTTGTGTGGTTTTTCCTTGGGGCCAAAGGGCAGCGGTGGTGGGGGGGGCGTCCCTGCGCTGGGACAGTGCTGCCGGGACCCCTCTGTGCCACTGCCGTGGGCATGGCTGGGACGGGGGCACAGAGGGTCCCCTGGCACTTTCCACCTCGCTGCCCCCCCACTTTGTGCCATGCTGTGCCAAACTGAGCCGGGCCGGGCTTTGCCACGCCACAACATACGGCAGGAGCGCGCTGTGCCTGGCCAGGCCATGCCATGCCACGCTAAACCAGGCCAGGCCATGCCATGCCACGCTAAACCAGGCCAGGCCATGCCGTGCCATGCCACACCAGGCTGTGCTGTGCTGGACCATGCCATGCCAGGCTGGGCTGTGCCATGCCAGGCTGGGCCGTGCTGGGCAGTGCCGGCAGCGGGACAGAGCTGGGCTGCACCACACCGAGCCAGGGGGGCTGTTCCCACCCTGTGCCAGCCCCAGCTCGTGCTATGCGGGGCTGTACCGAGCCAGGCAGACCGCGCCAGCCCCACGCTGGGCCAGCCCCGGGTCACCCTGTGCTGTGCCGTGCTGTGCCATGCCAGGCCTGTGCTGTGCTGTGCCATGCTGTGCCGTGCCATGCCAGCCCTGTGCCGTGCCATGCCAGCCCTGTGCCGTGCCGTGCCAGCCCTGTGCTGTGCCATGCCGTGCCAGACCCTGCCATGCTGGGCTGTACGAGCCAAGCAGACTGTGCCAGCCCCAGGCTGTGCTGTGCCGTGCCGTGCAGCCCTGTGCCGTGCCATGCTGTGCCAGACCCTGCCATGCTGGGCTATACTGAGCCAGTCAGACTGTGCCGTGCCAGCCCTGTGCCGTGCCAGCCGGTGCCGGGCTGTACCGAGCCAAGCAGACCGTGCCAGCCCCGGGCTGTGCCGTGCCGTGCCAGCCGGTGCCGTGCCAGCCCTGTGCCGTGCCAGCCCTGTGCCGTGCCAGCCGGTGCCGTGCCAGCCCCGGGCTCGGTGCTGATGCGCGTCCGGTGACGCGGCGGGGCCGCTGGGCGGCGCACCGGGCGCACCGGGCGGCGGCGGCGGGGCGGACCGGGCGGAGCGGGCGCAGCGGGAGGCGGCGGGCGCAGCGGGGATGGACGAGCCCAGCATCCTGCGGCGGCGGGGCCTCCAGGTGAGCCCCGGGGAGCGGGGCACCGGCGGGGGCCGGGGGGGG
>JADKXX010009725.1:0-43118 GCA_017310255.1 Butorides virescens | reverse complement strand
TTTTTTTGTGGGGGGGGTCTTGCATGCACGGGGGGGGAATACCCCTGTTAGCCCCTGTGCCAAGGTGGGCACCGCAGTGATGGGACATGTCCTGAGCCAGGGTGAGGGTCCCCAGGGTGCACGGGGGGGTGGGAAGGGGCCAGTCCCTTGCAGCCAGCCATGGGCAGGACTAGGGGGGGGGCAAAGGGCTCACGCACCCTTCAGCAGTGGGGCTGGGGGCCGTGTTGGGGGCTGCTGCGTAAATGGGGTGCTGGTGGGGGCGTACCCCAGCTCTCCAGGCTTGCAACGCCAGGCTTGGCATGGGCAGGTAGGTGGGACATGAACCCGAGGAGGGGGCCAGGCAGCACTGCCGGCCCTGGCAGAGATGCAGTGAGCGCCCGCTGAGCCCCCCAGGTGCGGGTGGTGGGGGCTGGCACCTCCATCCAGCAGATTTGGGGTGCTGTAGCCAGCCCAGGCATCAAAAACCTTCCACAGCTTTATATAAAAAAAGGTGTTTAAGACAGTGCGGAGGCAGAGGGGAGATATTGCCGTCGTGAACGTCTTTTAATATTGCTGTGAGCTGGCACAAAGCGACACCGGTTGCTTAGCAAATGAATCCATCCAGTGCTGATCCCAGCCCTGGGAAGGTGCTTGCTTTGCCCAAGCTGAAGGAATTACGGCTGCTGGCATGTGAGGACGGGCAAGCGAGACCCTTAATAAATAAGAAAAGGCGTTGGATGGGGTTTTCCAACCTGGGGTGGCCGAGATGGGGGGCCCGTGGGAGAGATGTGTAATTGGAGGGATGATCTAGGCGGTCATCCGTCTCCAGCTGAGCATGATGAGGCTGTAATTCTTGTGAAGGGCAGAGGATTTGCTCTTCTTTCATCGGTATTCCTAGAATCCATGGCAAGAACCGGTCTGGCCTATTTTACAGCGGGCAGAAAGCATATGGTGTTATTTAGTGGGATTAAGAGGTCTAAGAGATCCTAATTTCCTGCGGTGGGATGCTGAGATGGCCGGCGCGGGGCAGGACGACTGGTGTTTTGGTGGCTGATGGGGCTCTTCTCCTCCGTGGATGCTGCCTGTGGCTGTTCACAACTCGCCCACCGCAGAAAAAGGTGCCAGCAGATGTAACAGGTACCGTTCCCTCCCCGCTAACGGGAAACTGCGGCACAGGGATGTGCAGGGATGCGTCCCAAGGAGCAAGGCTTTAGGCTGTTTTCTTGCAGTGCAAAGAAATAAATACGTCTTGACATGACTTGGTAGCCCACAATTCCCTGCGAGGCTTTGGGATTTTGCCCTTGGGAGGTGCCGGGTGTGTTGCTCAGTGCCCCGGGGCGGGTTAATAAGAGCATCTGCAGCGCCGGGCTTTCGGCTGGGGTGGGAAGAGGGGCCAGGGTGGCTCTGCGGAGCAATGCTGGGAGCCTGGGGGGGGTGTGAAGATGTGGTGGGGTTGTGCATGGCCCGTGCCAGGCAGCGAGCTGCGTTTCACCATCCGGACCCTGGTCCCCAGCCACCCCCCATCCCAGCCTCCCCCATCCCAGGCTCCATCCCCAGAGGCAGCCGAGTTCAGCACTGTCAGAAGTCGTGGAGAAGAAATGTCATGGAGAAACTTGGGATGCAGCCACTTCATTCGGCAGGTTTCGATGTTAAACACAAACTGGAAAGTGATTTTTCCAGGACGTGGTGATCCATAGCACTTCCCCAAATCTCCAGGCACTTGAGCACTGTGAGCCTGTTTGGGGGATATGGAGGAAACACGTCCACAGCCATGTGAAGAAAGGAGCAGGGAGCGCCAGGTCGTGCTTTTGATCGTGCAGCCGGGAGCGGAGCCGCCCGCTTGTACTTTGAGACTGCGCCCGCTCCCTTATCGGCCTGACCCTGCCCTCGCAGCCGCGCTGCTCCCACCACCCTGTGCCTGCTTTGCCCCAAACCCCCGGCTTTCTGCCCGGTATTCGACCGCCGTCCGGGCCCAGCATCTGACGGGTGATGCTTTACCCTCCTGGGAAGTTTTCGGGGTCGGATCCTGCGGGAGAGGAGCGGGATGCTGCAGTTCCTCTGTGCGTTTCCCGGTGATGGCCCTGCCTATGGATGGGTGGCTTGGGGTGACCCTCGCCATTGCACGGTGCCGACTCCGTGCCACCCAACGCCGCTTGCCTGGATCCGTGCGGAGCCATTTGCCAGTTAAAAAACGTCGGTGTTGTGCTGCGCAGCCAGATCCTGCCTTTCCCGCAGTCCCGAGGCGGCAGCCTGTGGGAAGCTGCCCGATTTTGCGCTGTCTCCTGCCGTGGACATCCCGGCCACGCCGTGCCCAGGCTGGGTGCTGGTGCGGGTGCTGGCAGGCGGTGGGAGGTGCTGGTTCTTCCTCGCAGGCAGCCTCGGGACGGGTGACACATTGTTTTGCTCCAAGCTGCAGGGTCACCCCGGCTGTCACGCACTTTCCGCATCCTTTGAAATAAGCGCTGGTCGGCAACGGCAGCACCGGGGCAGCCTCAGCATGAGCAGCACAGGAGATGCTGACAGCGATTTTCCACTCCATTTTTGGTACCAAATGTGAAATTAGGTGATGGAGGCAGAGAGAGCAGCAGCCCTAGCTCCTGCCTTCGGGGCTCAGCAGCTCGTCTCGGCCCCGAGGCTGGTTTCTGGCCCGAGGTTTCCGTGCTGCGAAGGATGGGAACCAGCTGCAGATGATGCGTCAGGCGGAGGGGGGTTAAAGTGGCGCAAGATGGTTGCGGAGCCGAGGGTGGAGCGCACGGAAACAGGAAACGTCGGCCTCCCTCTGTGTCACCATTACTGGAACTTGCTTCGTTAAAGGTTTGTTTTCACTTCCAAAATGAAACCAAGCAAGCAGGAGCGAGCCCATCGTCCCCCCGGCATCTCCTGTCCCCCCCTCCTCTGCAAGACACAGATGCACGTGCACCCCGGTCCCCACGGCAGGACCGAACGGTGAAGCCACGCCAGAGCTGGCTGCTCTCTGCAGCCCTCCTGGTTAACAAAGCTCTGCTTGTGCCGCTTTGGTGGCAAAGCAGCTTTGCTTGCCGTGCCTCGGTTTCCCACCCGGCACACAGAGCCGGCGGCGGCGAGAGGCTGCGGTTTGCTCTGGCTCTGGGGGCGGGTGCTGGGCTGTGAGTTTGCAGCCGTAGGTGCTGCAGTCGGTGCTCAAGCCTGTGTTCAAGCAAGAAAAGCAAATGGAGGGGGCCAGGCAAGGGCAGGAAGGGGTGAATGGTTGCGGGGGGGAAGGTTTTTGCCTCCCCCCTGGCATCACGGCTCAGCTCCAGTGCTGAGCAGGAGGCTCCAAGCCCTCTGAAGCCGCTGCAGCTCCGGGTGAGCTCAGGGTGGTCGGGGGGTGTGTGTCCCAGGGGGGCACCGAGGGGCCCATCATCCTGGGTGCAAGAAGGGTGCAGCTGGCAGAGAGGGTTTGGGGGGAGCCCCGAGCAGCCTCCCCGGTTGCTGCCTTGGCCGAAACCTTCATGCTCGAGCAGAAGAGTCGGGGCTCCCAGTTTCGTGGTGGGAGCAGGAGGAGCCCCAGAGCGGGGAGGTGCGGGGTGCCGGGTGTTGGGTGCAGAGCTCTGACCACGTGGTGCCGGCGCTGGCTGTGCGCTGGGGCCACGTCCGTCTGTCTGGAGGGACGGCACGTTGCGAAACGCCATCCTTTGCACCCTGGGTACTGCATCTGCTGTTCACTTCTGCTTCGGGGATCTGGGGAAAATTCCTTTGCCCCAGGTTCATCCTCTTGATTTTGCGGGTGTATCTGGCCACGATGCGATGTTAAACAACGTCCTTTAATTAGCGGCATCCGTCCGGGTTCCTGTTCCCAGCCTGGCAAGGAAACTCAGTGTCACCGTTGCAGAATTTGCAGCCTGAGGAAGCACAGATAGGGGAAAGGGGAGGTCGTCCTTGTGCTTGCACGCCAGCTAGCACCGCCGTCTGCTCTGCGCTGTGGATATCTGCCGTTCCCTCTCCGCAGAGTGAAAGAGAACTTCATGAGCCCATCGTATTTTAGATGGCGTTGAAATGGGCTGCACGCAGGGGGTGCGAGGCTGCAGCATCCCTGCGGGCAGGTGGGCTTTTCGAGGCTGGGTCATGCTTGCAAGCCAGACCTTGGGCTCGGGGCTTGGAGAAGGGCTGGAAGGAAAGGAAAAAGGAAATTCCTGCAAGAAGGACTGAAATATTGTGAGCTGGGTGGGGTGGGAATGGAGATGGTGATATGGAGACCCGGCACTTGTGGACGTGGCCTTTCAGTTGTTCCCGAGGAGCTCTGTGGGATGCTGGAGTGCGACACTGGGATGGGGGCTTTGGGGTGTTCAGGGTGTCGGGGTGCTGTCAGCATGGACCCATGTGTGGTGCTGCTTCTTTTCACCCAGCGCCAGCACACGTGGCGTCCTCCTGCTGCCCGCCGGAACATGGCCGAGCCGGAACGTTGTGATGCCGGGGCATCGCAAATGCCCAGCGCCACCGCAAAGTCTCATGGGGTCGGGGACCAACTGTCCTCCCTGCTGTGACATGGGGACCACCAAGTGCAGGGAGCTTTATAGGAGCCAGGGGCATTTTCCATGCGATGGAGTGGGTCAGGTTGTGGCCGCTCGGCATTTCCATCGCTTCCTGCTTTTACATCCCTTTTTCTATTCCCTGGGCCCCTTGCCCAAGGGACCGCCTGCCTCTGCCCTCCCCCGTGAGCCAAAACCAGAAGTGGGACCTTGACAAGATGGTTCATCGTTAAAAATAACCCCGTCAGCCCGTCTCCGGCAGCATTGGCCCGGGGACGGATCTTCCCTGCAGCAGGAGATCCGGAGTCGATGGGGTGACAGCAGCCATGTCCCCAGCACAGGGCATCACGTACAAGCGGACCCATATGTGCCCGAGCCCGTCCAGCCCTGCCCGTCCTTTGCTTCCCCAAATTAATTCCCTCTTTTTCTTCCCTAGTTGTCGGAGCAGCAATAGGAAGAGCTTAGTGGTGGGCACCCCCTCTCCGACCCTCTCACGGCCTCTCTCCCCCCTCTCCGTGCCGACAGGTAAGGGATATCCCAGGGGATGGGTTGAGCATCTCCCCAAATTATCCAAATATTTTGGAGGGTAACCCTTCTGCTTCTGCAGCACCTTGGTAACAGCAGTGGCTTGGCTCCTGGCCGTGGGTGCCTTTTCCTGGAGGGAATAGTTTGGGAAGTGATTTACCCCCCTCAGCACCCCAGGCATCACAGGTTTCGGGGTGACTTTTCCCCCTTTCTCCCCGCAGCCGGGAGCAGCCCCCTGGACAGCCCACGCAACTTCTCCGCCAGCACCTCCATCAACTTCCCCTTTGCTCGCAGGTGAGCTCCGGGCCCCCCTCCCAGACCATTAATATTCACGAATAATTATCATTCACCAGCTGGGACTGTTCTGTTGATCTCAAGTGATTTGTTTTGACTTTTTTTTTTTTTTTGCTTTTTGTCTCCCTGATGTTTGCTCTGCCGTGACCGGTGCCTCCCACCACCCCAGCCATGCTCCTCGGACTGACAGGCGAGTGCTGGGCACGGGATGGGGCTGCCTTCCGGGGCGATGTCTGCTCCGCATCGGCACGGCCCTTCTTTGTGCGCACCCCTGGGCGGGAGGTTTTGCTCTGGGACTGAGCTCCCTGCAGCTCTGGGAGCAGAAATATCCCTGTTCCCATCACACCATCCCCAGCCATGAGCTCAGCCCCAGCTCGGACCCGCTCCGATAGCTCCCGACGGATGCTCAGCCGATGTCCGGGAACGGGTGCTCGGCTGGGTCCCCGTGGAGGCAGATCCTGCTGCATCCCCTCCCCACAGCCCACACCGCTCGAGATGGGGACATGAAAATCCTGTTTAATTAATTAATGAATTGCGTACATGGGGGTGGGTGGCTGATTTTAACCCATCGATCGTCACATGGAAAAAAGCTGGAGGCTTACGGATGGTTTTCACGCTCGTAACAGAGTGAAAAGCCAGACTGCGGGGCCGGGGCTTTGCGAGCCCGCCAGCGGCAAGGGCAGGCGGCAGCGCCCACGCTGGGCCCGGCACCCTGCCCGCTCCGGCCGCCCTTGGCCCCGCATGGGAAACGGCAGCAGGAGGCGAAGGGCCTCCTCCTGACCTGGACGTTGCCCCGTCCATGAGCAAGGTCTCCGAGAGGAAGCCTTCGCCTACGTACGAGCCGTTGCCTTCCTGTTTATAACTGGGCTCCGCTCCGCGGCGCCTGTTGTCTCAGGACGGGTCTTTAGGAATCCCAATTTCTCATGGAACAGAGTCCCAGAAGGCTGAATTTCGCTCTAATTAAAAATCAGATTCTGGCGGGTTGGGGTTTTTTTTTCTTTTTTTCTGGCTGAAACGGATCCAGCAGCTGACCGAGCCCCAGCATCCTCCCTTCGTGGGGACCCCGCTTGCTGTCACTGTCCCCATGGATGCCTGCACGCTGGGCTTGCAGAACAGCCCCCCCCACCTGCAAACCTCTCTTATTTCACCCAGTTTCAGTCCATTCTGAAAAGAGGTTTCATGGCCTTGCTATTCAAGCCAAACCTGTGTCCTCTTCCCCGTCCTCACCCCTCTGACGTTACTTATTTGCATTTAGACGTTGGGGTTTTTCCCCCTATGTCATTGGCGCCTTTGCACTCACAGGGCTGATGGCAGAAGGTGGTCACTGGCTTCGCTACCCTCCTCCGGCTATGGGACCAACACCCCCAGCTCCACTGTCTCGGTAACGTTTGCTTTCTCACGGCAGCGGGTGAGAAGAACCCAAAACTCTTGATTTTTGGTGAAAAGCCTCCCGAGCCCTACAGCATCAGTCCCTAGGTGGCCCTTCCGTCCCTAGAGGGCCATGTGCTTTAGCTGCGTCCTGCTTCCCCAAGGTGTTCTTGGCTGACGGCTTCCAGCATCCTTGGGCGTTGCAGCACCCCTGCGTGTCACGGGTCAAGCGTGCACGGGCCGCATCCTGGCCAGGCGGGAGCCGCTCGGGGTGCTGCGGGTACAAGGGGTGGGGGGGTCAGCAGAGCCGGACTGAGTGGGAGAGAGGGAGGTTTGGGGTGGGAGTGGGCAGCGCAGACGTCCCTGGGCTGGCCTTGCCGTACGTATTTCAAGTTGCCGAGTACAGAGCATGCTGCCCGCCAGTGTTTCCAGGCTCCTAGGAGGCTCCAGGGAATATTTTCCTCGTGGGCTTGCTGGTTTCCACCCCGCCGCCAGGAAGCACGGATCCACCTCCTGATCCCCCCATGTCTGTCCTTCTTTCCAGTCGTCCTCGTCCTCCCAGGAGCGCCTGCACCAGCTGCCGTACCAGCCCACCCCCGATGAGCTGCATTTCCTTTCTAAGCATTTCCGCAGTACGGAGAGCGTCATGGACGAGGAGGGGCGGCACTCGCCCTGCCTGCGCCCGCGCTCCAGGAGCCTCAGGTACGGCACCCACTGTGGGGGGCACCCACGGCGGTACGGCACCCACTGTGGGGGGCACCCACGGCGCTGCCGGGAGGATGCACTGGGTGCCAGCGCATCCTCTGCCCTCTCAGGAGCCCTTCCTGGGATGTCCTGGTCCCGCTGAGCCCGTCCCAAGGTGTTGACCCTGCTATGGGTATCCCCTTGCAGGGGCGTGCAGAAGCTATGGCTTGAGGTTGTAGATGCCCCGTCCCTGGAAACGTTCGAGGGGGCTCTGAGCAACCTGATCGAGTGGAAGATGTCCCTGCTCATTGCAGGGGGGCTAGACTGGGGGACCTTTAAAGGTCCCTTCCCACCCAAACCATTCCATGAGTCTATGATCCTAAGCTCCGTGGGTCTGGTTCCCAGCATATTCTCAGCTGCCGGGATGTGGCGTTGCTCTCCCGGCAGCAGACGACACCCGAGAGTGAGGTTTCCTGGGGCTGAAGCCGGAGAAAGTGGGATTTGTTCCAAAATAGTTGCTTTGCAGCTTCTTGCTCAATTGTCTCAAAGGTTTTGGTGGAGAGAAGGGGACTGCCAAGCAGAAGCCCAAGCGGTGGCACGGCTGGGAGGCCATCAGCCTGACCTGCCATTAAAAGGTTAAAAATCCCATTTCTGGGCTTGAGTCAGGAAACCTCACTTGTGTTTGCTGGGGCTGAGCGTTAGCCTGGCCTTCGCCTCTGCAAAAACCAAGGAGTGCAGGTGGACAGGCATTTGCAGGCTGGAGAGAGGAAAATTTGGAGAGAGCATCAAGCCAATGGCCATAGCATCGTGCAAGCTGACCCTACCGACCTGCCGAGCTCTGCGTTGCTGCTCCAAGTCCCATGCAAGGACCCAGTCATGTTTCCACTTGTCCACCAGGAGCTTGTGCCTTTTACAGGGGATGTTTCGGTTAAATCCTCTTTCCCACTGAAAAAACTCCCGACCCTCTTTGCGCCAGAGGCAGAGCCATAGCCCTGCGTGTCGCCGGCTGAAATGTCATCAAAATCAGCTTAATTATCTGAATGGGTTTTGTAGGTGGTGAGGTTTTCACTGAGGAGGTGCCAGCTCTGTGATCGGCAAAGGCTGAGCTGGGACTGGGGCTGGGTCACCAGCCTCTCAGCTCTGGATTTTGGAACTGACTTGAGTTTGGAGACCCGGGTTAACCTTCCATGGACCAGGTCCCAGGGACCTCCAGCTCCATGCATGGTGGGAGGGATGCTGCTGGAAGTGCTGGCCCAAGGCTGATGGATCCACTCGGATGAGCTTTAACTGCTTTGGATTGGGAGTTAAGGAGGAGGGAACAAATTGCTCTCCAGGGGTAGTAGCTGTTTGCACAGATGTAAACGACTTGGACCTTGTAACACAACCGGTTTCCTCCCTCGCAGCCCCGGACGGACGAGTGGAACGTTTGATAACGAGGTTGTGATGATGAACCATGTCTACAAGGAGCGGTTCCCCAAGGTAACTGCTGGGACTGGGGAGGACGAGCACATTAGTGCCTCCGCGGCATCCTGACAGCATCTTCTCCAGAACCACCTCTTCTCTGTGCTGGAATATAGAATGCATGGGTAGATATACCAGGGGGTGTTGGAGGACACTGGAGACATGGCCATGAACCGGGGAGGCAGGGACCTGCGGGTCTGCATCACCACGCATGCAGGCTGAGGTCTCTGGAGAATTTGGTGGAGCTTTTCCAGCCTGTAGGAAGCTGGGTCCCAGGTGGGGCCAGGATGTGCATGTAGATATTGGAGCTGTGGGGGGTGGTAGCATGAGATCTGGGCTGGCCAGACCCAATGCATGGTATGGGGGCACGTGTTCCCAGGCGTCACCATCCTTTCTGCCCTGCAGGCCACGGCCCAAATGGAAGACCGTCTGCAGGACACCATCACAAACTTCTCTCCAAGCAGCACTCTGCCGCTGGCAGATGGGGTGCTGGGCTTCATCCACCACCAGATCATCGAGCTGGCCCGTGACTGTCTGGCAAAGTCCCAGGGAGCTCTCATCACCTCCCGCTACTTCATGGAGCTGCAGGAAAAACTAGAGAAGATGCTCCGAGATGTGAGTACGGAGCAGTTCCCTGCCCAGTGTCATCTCCTGAGGCCACCAGTAAATGCCTGGCTTCTGTCTCCTCTCCGGCAGGCTCAGGAGCGTTCGGAGAGCGAGGAGGTGAAGTTCATTGACCAGCTGGTGAGGAAGCTGCTGATCATCATCTCCCGTCCTGCTCGCCTTCTGGAGTGCCTGGTAAGACGTGGCAGCGCCTGATGTGTCTTGGCTTCGCCCCCTCTCTGGGCGGGTGCGGACCATGAAAGACAAGGCATCTTCTCGCCACCTCGCCTGGTCCACTATGGGAACTGTTGCTCCTCACCATCCTGGCCAGGCTGTAGCAAGGAGCTAAGACCATTCCTAGCATTAAAGCCATCTCTTGGAGGGGAGAAGCTGTTTTTTCCCAGTGGAGTAGGGAAATGTGAACTTCTTGGCAAGCTTTCTTACTCATTTTCAGGTTGGCTTTTTTTTTAGCTGTTGTGCTGAATTTCTAAAGCCCTCGCCTTTGTGCTGTGGCTCCTGCAGCTGGAAGAAGGAGCTCACGGGGCTTCATTTTTTTCCATCAACCCTTTACATTGGTAACGATGGTAGAAACATTTAGCTTTCTCCTGCAAGCATCTGGAGCCCATCCCTAATTACAGATGTCACCTGCAAGGCTTAGAGGAAAGGCTTAACTTTGCAAAGTCTCACTCCTCTCTTGTTCTCGGTTTTCCCTGTCCAGGAGTTTGATCCAGAGGAGTTTTACCATCTCCTGGAAGCTGCAGAAGGACATGCCAAAGTTGGCCAGGGAATAAAGACCGATATTCCCCGATACATCATCAGCCAACTGGGGCTCGTCAGGGACCCTCTGGAGGGTAGGGAACCACTTGGGTTGGTGGCCCCGAGGTCTGCAGCAGGATACGGACTCCCAGTTTGGCCACTGGCAAGCATGAACAAGCACTGGGAGGTGGCAGGGGGAGCAATGGGGCTGAGCTGGTGTCATGGGGTGGGTCACAGCAGGACCAAGGACAGTGTCCAAGTCTGCTGGCTAGCCCCACATCCCTCGTTGTTGCTCCCAACATTGTTCAGCAAAGCAGATTAAGCTCAAGAACGCTTAATCCATAGGAAGCCATGGCCTTGTTGGGGGGACCATAATCCCTGAAGAACGCGGGAATGACTATGGAAAAAAGAGAATTATATAAACGTTTAACGTCATGTTGAACCTCTTAACGCCATGACCTGAATTTCTCCATACAATAGCTCGAGCAAAGCGTGTGGCTAAATCCCCGCGGGATCTCTGTGTTTGGAGGGAAAGTGGTTGGGGGGGGGGGTATTTTGGTGGGGGCTGAGCATGAAGAAGGTGAAAACCATCCCTGTCTTCTGCAGAAATGGTCCAGCTGGATCACTTCGACAGCGGGAACACCATCACGCCAGAGAACGACGATGCCTGTGAGGTGAGTGTGGTCCTACCTGCGTGTCCCACATGCTGCCTCCAGTTTCGTCCTGCCTCACCCCACACCAAAGCTCCTTGCAGCAGCTCCTCTGCTGTCTTAGGCTGGGAGATGTTAGTTCGGTTTGTCCCCAAGGGTGACTGCTGTATCGAGGTGCAATATCTCGCAGTCCCTCAACTGGCTTCCTGAGCGGACAGAGCTCTCAGAGTGGACTCTGGATCCACAGAGCGTCTTGGTCTTTTGGTTTGGGGTTTGTGGCTGGAGAGGGCTTGGGGAGGGATGTCCTCTGGCAGTGAGGAGCCTTCGGAGGTGATACGTGATGGTGCTCAGTGAATCCCCACCTGCACTCAGAGCACCGGCAGCCGGGAAACATTAGAAACCTTCTGTGTCTCTTTCAGCGCCAGCCTTCGGCCACCGCTCCTCGGAGGAAGCCCTGCGAGGGGGACTTTGAGACCATCAAGCTGATCAGCAACGGGGCTTACGGGTGAGTTGGGAAATTCCTAATGCTTGTCTCCATCTGTAAACGTCTCCAAAGTCCTCCCTGTCCGAGCCCTGCAGTGCTGCGTGGTCGGCCCTGGTGGTTGGAGGACACGTTCTGAGGTCCAGCCATTTCACTCTCCTAGGGCTGTGTACCTGGTGAGGCACAGGGAGACGCGGCAGCGCTTCGCCCTGAAGAAAATCAACAAGCAGAACCTCATCCTGAGGAACCAGATCCAGCAGGTGTTCGTGGAGAGGGACATCCTCACCTTTGCGGAGAACCCCTTCGTGGTCAGCATGTTCTGCTCCTTTGAGACGAAGCGACACCTCTGCATGGTGATGGAGTACGTGGAAGGTGAGAACGGGATTCGGGGCTGGAGCAGGGGGTGATATCGATGTCTGAGCCCTGAGGACACCACCCAGACACGTCCTGCCCTGCTTTGCTCCAGGGAGCGGAGGGAAGCATGAGGAGATGCTTTTAGGGACATGGTTTAGTGGTGGGATGGCAGGGTTAAGTTAAAGGTTGGACTCGATGATCTTAAAGGTGTTTTCCAACCAAAGCGATTCTGTGATTCTATGGTAATCCTGAGTCCCACCTTGATGAAGGTGGTGGCCGTGCTCACCTAGGAGAGCATTTGTGCCCCATGCCCAGGGATCAGCGCTGCTCCAGGGAGGGACGGGAGGGTCTGGCTGGGAGCCTGCGTGGCAGGAAAGGCAGCGTAGCCCTGCCCGCTGAGCTCCCTGCCTCCTCTGAGCCCCCCGTGCTCAGCAGGACCCGTGTCCCCGCAGGCGGTGATTGTGCCACGTTGCTGAAGAACATGGGCCCCCTGCCCGTCGACATGGCGAAGATGTACTTTGCCGAGACCGTTCTTGCGCTGGAGTATCTCCACAACTATGGCATCGTCCACCGGGACCTCAAACCTGACAAGTGAGGACGCGGGTCAGGTCTGAACAGGGACAGGGTTGGGTTTGGGTGGGGATGGGAGAGGGACTGATCCAAGCCAAGAGGGTAAGGCAGAATGGGATCATGGGTTCTGGCACCCAAAAACCTGGTTCTGTGCCAGAGGTCTTGGGGTCCATCTGGTCCTGCCCGGGTTTCCCCAGAAGCAAACGGAGTCATCGTGGGGCATCTGTCTTCTCTTGCAGTTTGCTCATCACCTCCATGGGCCACATAAAGCTGACAGACTTCGGTCTGTCAAAGATTGGCTTGATGAACATGACCACAAACCTCTACGAAGGGCATATGGAGAAGGACACTCGGGAGTTCATGGACAAGCAGGTACGAGGTCCTGCTCCGCTTGGCCGATCTGCCATCACCAGGGACCGGGACAGCCTCGGGACTTGTTGCAAGGATCGTTGCAGAGGTGTCAGCCGCTGCTTCCCACGCAGGTGTGTGGCACTCCGGAGTACATCGCCCCAGAAGTCATCCTCATACAGGGCTATGGGA
Source organism: Butorides virescens (assembly GCA_017310255.1). Classification (NCBI taxonomy): domain Eukaryota; kingdom Metazoa; phylum Chordata; class Aves; order Pelecaniformes; family Ardeidae; genus Butorides; species Butorides virescens. Next base: position 30,366 of record JADKXX010009725.1, on the reverse strand, counting down.
AGCCCGTCGACTGGTGGGCCATGGGCATCATCCTCTACGAGTTCCTGGTGGGCTGCGTCCCCTTCTTTGGAGATACTCCCGAGGAGCTCTTTGGGCAGGTCATCAGCGGTGAGTGTTGGTGGCAACTTTGCTGCTCGGTTTGCTCTTCCCGGCAATTATGGCTTGTCCCTAACACATGGAGAGCTTCATTCCTTCATTTCATACTCAGTTGAGTGGCAGGGAAGTTCCTCAAGCTTTGATTTCCCGGTTTGGGAGGATGCTTTAATCTGCTTGCGGCTCCTGGGGGCCTTTCCTCTTGCCCAGAAGTGACTTCTCCTGCAGCCTCCCATTGTCACAGCCCCTGTCATAGCCAAACTCTTCCAGCCACACCAAACTCCTTTTCTTTTTTCCTTGCAGATGAAATTATGTGGCCAGAAGGGGACGAGGCTCTTCCCGCGGACGCCCAGGACCTGATCATGCGGTTGCTGAGACAGTGTCCCCTTGAGCGCTTGGGCACCGGTACGCGTGGCACCCACTGCACGGCGCTCGGGGGGGAGGCCCAGCACCCTCATTCGTGTCAAGCCATTTTCCAAAACCAAAGCCATGTCCTGCCACCTTGAGGATGGTCGGAGGAGGTCCCCTGCTCGGGGTTCACCCCAGGAAGGCAGCACAGGGATCTGAGCCATCCTATTTTAAGCCATTTGCTCTGCATGGAGCAGAGGCCGTGTCGTTTGAGATGGAAGCGGGGGCATCCCGGGTCCTGCCCCATCCCCCTGACGTGGGTTTCTCTGCCTGGCAGGGGGTGTGCACGAGGTGAAGCACCATTCCTTCTTCCTTCACCTGGACTGGAACGGGCTGCTGCGGCAGAAGGCCGAGTTCATCCCCCAGCTGGAGTCGGAGGACGACACCAGCTACTTCGACAGTGAGGCCAAATCCGTTCCCCTTCTCCCCTGCCTCCGCCAGCCCGTTACCCGGCTGCAGGTCGGGTGCTCCCGCGGGAGATTAAACTCTCCTGGGTGAAGTCTGTCGCTTTACAACCGAAATCGCAAAACAGAAGCAATCTTGTTTCCAAGCTGCTCAGCCTTACCAAACCCCTTACTTTCTCACCCCAAAACTTCCCTGGGATTTGGGACTGGGCTGTCAGCCACAGTACAGCTCCCCGGGGCTGCAGGCCCCACCGGGGCTGTGCGGGACACGGTGTGTGGCCGGCAGGGTGACAGCCCTGCCTGCTCTGGCTCTTGCTTGCAGCTCGCTCCGAGCGGTACCGCCACTTGGATTCGGAGGATGAAGAAACCAACGACGAGGAATCGTCCGTGGAGATCGGGCAGTTCTCCTCCTGCTCCCATCGCTTCAGCAAGGTGCATCCAAAATGACAGGCGCCCTGTCCAGCGCGGTTGTGCCGAGCATCGGTGTCCTGGCTGATGCCAGAGCACCTGCATTCCCAAATTTCTGCTCCTTGCTGATGGCTCATCTCCTCCTCAGGTGTACAGCAGCTCTGAATTCCTGGCGGCTCACTCCAACCTCAGCCTCTCGTCCTCCGATCGGAGTCACAGCGAGGACAAAGAGGAGCGGTGGGACAGGCACTCGGGAGACGAGGACAGGAGCCGGCTGGTGGGCCCAGAGCCCCGGTGCGTGGTGAGATGGGGGAGGCAACACTCACGGGGGTTTGTGCCGGTGCCGGGGGTTTGCAGAGGTGTCAGTGAGATGTGTCCTGGGCTGCTGCAGTGGCTCGGTGCCGTCCCCCTTGCCCATTTTTGGTTGTCCTGAGCCCTCCTGCTCTCCCGTGCAGGCTCCGCTCCTGGACGTCCTGCAGCTCCACGCCGTACACCTCCCGGCACGAGCGAAGCCGCAGCCCTGCCGCGCTGCCCAGCACCTACAGCCTGGACACCATGCCCAAGTTTGCCTTCTCCTCCGAGGATGAAAGCCCTTGCGTGGCGTCCTCCAAGCCGGAGAGACCCAAGTTCGTGCTGGGAGACCCTGACGTGGGGACCGGTGGTGCAGTGAAGCCATCGGCATTATCCGGTGTGTAGGCTGCAGGCGCCGGTGTGGGATGCTCCGGGGGCAGTGGGGTCCCGCACAGCATGGGGTGGCTCCTCTGCATCCCCAAACTTTCCCTCCCCCCCTCTGCGCAGCCGATCTTGTCAGCCTGAACCGCATCCGCCTCCGGAGCAACAGCACCGGCACCAAAAACTCAACACCCCGGGGCCTGGAGCCAGGCGGGAGCCGTCGGCTGAACAGCCAGAAGGATGTTCCAGACAGGCAGAGAACCTCGCCAGGCGGCCGCGTCCCTAAATCCGCCTCTGTCTCAGCCCTGTCCCTCATCATTACGTCAGGTCCGTGTGGCACAGGGTTTGTCCTGCCCGATGGCGGCTGCTGCGTGGTTTTCCCGGGCTGAGCCAGCTTCTCCCGCTTACAGATGACTTCGGCGGTGGCGCCCTGATGAGCCCCATCTCCCCCCACTCCCTCTCCTCCAACCCCTCTTCCCGTGACTCCTCCCCAAGCCGAGACTCATCCCTTGCCATCGCCAGCCTGCGGCCCCCCATCATCATCCACAGCTCGGGCAAGAAGTACGGCTTCACCCTGCGGGCCATCCGCGTCTACATGGGCGACAGCGACGTCTATACTGTCCACCATATGGTCTGGGTACGCGGCCTGGGCTCCATGGGGGGAGGGTCCAGTGGCGCCGGACACCGCGTTTCCCGATGGGAGAACCCCAGGAGGAAACTTAGGCTTGTGTCCAAATAAAATCTTGGTCTTTTGATGGCAGAGCGTGGAAGAGGGGAGCCCTGCCCAGGAAGCGGGGCTGAGAGCGGGCGATCTCATCACACATGTGAACGGCGAATCGGTGCTGGGTTTAGTTCACCGGGACGTCGTGGAGCTGCTGCTGAAAGTAGGTGACCGGCGCCGCGCTGCTCGCCCGGCCGGCCCTCGGCAGCGGTGCCACCGATCCAGCAGCTCCCCGGCATCGCCTCTGCTGGCAGCCGGGACGGGAGCTGGTTTGGATCCGGCACTCGGGTCTGGCCTGCTGCAGCGATTTGTTTTCCACCCCTCAGAGTGGGAATAAAGTGGCCCTGCGGACCACCGCCCTGGAGAACACCTCCATTAAAATTGGCCCCGCTCGGAAAAACAGTTCCAAGACGAGGATGGCACGGAGGAGTAAGAAGAGCAGGAAAAGGGATGGCCAGGACAGGTGGGTAGAACCAGGGCGGGATAAAACGGCATCTGTCCCTCTGTGTGCCGTACCCGGGGGGGGATACTCCGGCTCTGCCACACCAGGGGATCCAGTGGGGTCCGGTCCTGCTGGCACCAGCTCGGCAGACTGGGGGCCACCAGCTTTAAGGAGAAGCCAAATCTCTTCCTGTCCCCGCCATCTTTGTCCCCCCCCACCAGGAGAAAATCCCTTTTCAAGAAGATCTCCAAGCAGTCGTCAGTCCTGCACACCAGCCGCAGCTTCTCCTCTGGTCTCCATCACTCGCTGTCCTCCAGCGAGAGCCTCCCGGAGTCCCCCACGCACAGCCTGTCCCCAGGACCCACGACGCCCTGCCGCAGCCCCGCTCCCGACCTGCCCCCAGGTACCCCGACCCGCGGCGGGGCGCGGGGGTTCGCTCCGGGCACAGCGGGGATGCCCTGCGTCACTCCATCCCGCGCGGTGACCTGTTTCTCTTTCTGCGGCAGATGCTGTGTCCCCACAGAGCACCTCTCCCTCCTCCAGCACCCCAACGTCACCCGCTGGCCACGTGCGCCCCAGCTCCCTGCACGGGCTGGCACCCAAACTGGGTGGGCAACGCTACAAAGTGGGACGTCGCAAATCCACCAGCAGCATCCCCCCCTCGCCCCTTGCCTGCACCCCTTCCTCCGCCCAGCGCCCGCCTTCTCCCCAACGCTCCCCATCCCCGCTCCCAGGGTACCCCAAAACCCCCCATTCCTTCCAGGGCAAGACCCTGTCCCCCCCCACCATCGTCCGCCAGAGCTCACGGCCCCGCAGCGCCGACTGCCCCCGCTCCCCGCTCCTCAAACGTGTCCAGTCGGCCGAGAAGATCGTCACCATCCTGGCGGAGAAGAAAACCAGCAGCGGCCGCAAGCTGGGGCTGGAGATGCCTGTGCTGGACGGGGAGGCCGTCGGGGAGAGCGAGGCACCGCTGTACCCTGGGGAGCACGGTTATCACCCCGCCAGCTCCCGCCTGGGGGACAGGCACGACCGGGACCAGGAGGTGGTGGTCATGCGGCGCTTGAACCTCTCCGAGCGTCGGGATTCCTTCAAGAAGCAAGAGGCTGTTCAAGAAGTGAGTTTCGACGAGCCGGAGACAGCACCGGCAGGCGAGGACGGCAGCAAGGGCGAAGCAGGGCAGGGCGCAGCTCTCCGGTGCGGCGGCGCGGCTGGCACGGAGCCGAAACCAAAGCCCAGCCCGGTCCCGCAGATCGCGGTGCAGGGCTCCGAGAGCGACGAGCAGGAGCTGGCAGCGGGCGAGTGGGAATGCCAGGGCTCCTACCCCGGCGGCAGCGCCGAGCAGCCGGACGGCGGCGTCTCCTCGCCGTGGCGGGATGGCCGTGAGTATCGGGACCGCGGCTCCTGGCAACACCGGAACTGTGGGGAAAGAACAACCGGCCACCGGCAACCACCGCAGGCGCTGCCGGCGTGGGGCCAGGAGCCAGCGGGTGCTCAGCTCCCAGCACCCCGGGGCAGCGCATGGAGCGGGGCCAAACACGCCTGAGCCCCCCGCTGGCACCCAGGGATGGTTCAGGCTCTCCGTGGCATCCCACCGCCTCCCCGAAAAACCCATCCTGCGCAGCACATCCGTGAGACAAACATCCCCAGGGCTGTTGTGGACGTCGGCGCTGGTCGGGCTGGCTGCGCCCCGGCACTTCGCCTCCCCCGAAGGCTTTTTGTACTCCCTGAAAGATGCTCATATTTTTATAGAGACGCGGGAGCTTTTCCGGCGGTGGCGTTTCCCCGGCAGGGCCCCAACCTTTGTGTATAGAAAGGACTCGATGCAAATATTCGTTAATTAATTTATTACTTTTATAAGCTAAACGGGCAGTGCAGGACCGTCGCAGGGTCTAACCCAGCCCCGGGGGGGTCCCAGGCTTTTCCGTACGGCTCCCAGCCAGATGACACGATGTTTTCTAACCTTGCAAAAACACACTTGCTTTTCCCCACTTTTTAACTTCAATTTTAGCTGGAAACATCCCAAATCTCTTAAGAAACCCCTGTCAGGGGGGTTAATCATAATATTTAAAATTAAAAAAAAAAACCAAACCCACAGCAACATCCCCCCAAACACTGGCGATCTGAGCTGGGATGCATATGGGTATTTTATATGCATATGGTTCATCATCTAACGATGCGTATGGTTCATTTTATAAGCGTATAGCAGATGGAAAGGTTTTAATTTTTGTATTCAGAGCCTTTTGGAGCCACCCAGCTCCACTGGCGACCTTCCAGGCAGGAAAAGCAGAGCCCTCCCTGTGGGCTCAGCAATCGGATGCGAATATTAACAGGATTTTTAGGGTGGGTTTTTGCTCTTTGCATTTCTTCTGCCACCACACCCCACGGTGCTCATTGGTTGGTATATACGGACATCCGTAAAAAGTCATTATTTCTCTTTTTTTAAAAAAAAAAAAAACCAACAAACCCAGCGAGCACCTGTGCTGTTGCCTCATTTGGAACTTGGAAATTTCACCCCCTTCCTTCCCCCTGTCGCTTTTTATCCAACAAACTACGGCTCGACCTGTCTTTCCCCCCCCGCCATTTCTACTGTTTTCTATGCTATAAATGTTTCCCTTGGATAACGCATGTGCTGGCTTCCCCCGCCCCCCCCAGTGCTTTGAGCACCGTGCCGGTGATGGGAGGACCGTCCCTGGTTTGCCAAACCCACCGGTGAGTGTCTGCTACCCCAAAGCAGCCAGCGGATTTTTCGGCTGCGTGTTGGATTATTTTGTGTGCGTGCAGTTTGTGCCAGGCCCCATATCCTGCTTCTCCCCCTGTGAAACCGGCGCCGTTTGCCCCCCCAAAATGCGCAGCTGGAGCTGCTCGGCGTTTCCTTTGCTTCTTCCTCTGCCGTCTGTATTAAGGTCTCAGGAAGGCAGCGGGGTTTGGGGGAGACACCGGGCACCCCCTGCCCACCGGCACCGGGGGAAGGGGGGCTCAGCCGTGCACCGGTGGCGTGGATACGGTGGGAAAAAGATTTTTTTAATGGAAAATGTCTTAAAAGCCAAGGGGACCATGCCTTCCTGCCCACCGCCCGACTCTGTTCTTACCTTCGGGAAGTTTTATGTTGTATTAAAATTGTTCCTTGCGATGACCCGCGGTGTAGTGTCTGCAGCTGGGGGGGCTGGATTTGGCACTGCTGGCACCGGAGGGGGGCTGGGCAAGGAATGCCCCCTGCGTAGGGTGATGGCAAGGGGTAAAGGGGGGCTGGTGGGTGCTGGAGCTGCCCTGGCTCACCCGGGGCTCTGCTTGCCCGGCAGGCGGGGAGGGCTGGGGGAACGCGACCCTGCCAGCAGCACCCCTGGCACCGGGCCTGGATTGTGGGTGCCTGGTGCAGTGCGGGGTACCCAGTGCAGCACCCGCTGTCTGCAGCGCCCAGTGCCCCATGCAGCGCCCGGTGCAGCGGCTGCTGCCCAATGCAGTGCCCCATGCCCACAGCGCCCGACGCCCAGTGCAGTCCTGGTGCAGTGCCCCATGCCCGGTGCCATCCCGGTGCCTGGTGCAGTGCCCCATGCCCGGTGCCCGGTGCCGTCCCGGTGCTCAGTGCAGTGCCCGGTGCAGCGCCCCATGCCCAGTGCAGCCCCATGCCCGCTGCCCGGTGCCATCCCGGTGCTCAGTGCAGTGCCCCATGCCCGGTGCAGTGCCCCATGCCCAGTGCAGTCCCGGTGCTCGGTGCAGTGCCCGGTGCAGTGCCCCATGCCCAGTGCAGTCCCGGTGCTCGGTGCCCGATCCGCGGCCCCGATCCGCCGCTAGGGGGCGCCACCGCGCCCTCCCGCAGCGCCGGGCGGTGGTTGGCGCCGCCGACCTCTTCGGCTCCTTCCGGACGAGCTCGGGCTCGGGGCGTGGCTTCGATCGCGGTCTGCGGCCGGGGGGAAGAGGCGGGGCCGCCAAGGCTTCGGGGAGGTTCGTTCCTCTCCGGCAGCTGTCGGGTCTTTCCGGGGCGGGTTCGGGCCGTTCCGGCGGTGCTCGGGCCCTTTCCCAGGCTGCCGCTGGGCTAGGAGGCAGGAGCGGGCTGGAGCCGAGCGGCGGCGGATGGGGCCGGCGGAGAGGTGGGACGGGGCCGGGGGTGAGGGGGCCGGGGCCGGGGCCGGGGGAGAGGGAGAGGGAGAGGGAGAGGGAGGGGGAGGGGGAGGCCGGGATCAGAACCAGACCCAGGGCCCGGCGGCCGGGTTGACGCCGGGAACCGGCGGTGTGCGCGGCCCCTCAGCGTGAGGCGCCCCGGGGGTCCCGGGTGGGAGGGCCGAGGCTCTGCCCCCTCCCGGCGGGCAGCACGGGGACTGTCCCCGTCCCCCTCCCGGTGGTGCCAGCGCAGGGTGTCCCCCTGCCAGAGCAGTGTCACCCTCCGGGCCTTGCCACCCCCGGGCTGGCCCTGTCCTCCCGCCCCGAGGTGCCAGGGCAGGTCTCCGGAGCCGGGGCTGGCTCTGTCCCCTCCCCGTGCGAGGGCCGTGCCCCCCGGTTCCCCCAGGCGTTCTCCGGCCCCAGCAATGCCAGCACGGGGACCTCTGTGCCGTTCCTCCGGCAGCGGTGCCAGAGCAGGGACCCCCCCCTTGGTGGGTGCCCGGGCGCCCTCTCTGGGTGGCGGGGCCGGGGAAGAGCGGCCTCTCCGGGCTGCGGGGCTCCAGCCTGGGCCGGGGGCTCGGCCCCGCCGTGCTGCTGCCCCAGCAGACCCTGGCTGGGGTCGGATGGCCCGGGGGTGCGCCTGGCCCTCTGGATGTGCTGGAGTCTGGGCGGCTGTGGCTTTGCTGGCTCTGGACACGGTTGCCCCCAAGCCCTGGCTCCAGGACGGCGGTGGCCAAGCCCGCCTCTGTCCAGTGAGGTTTGTGCCCCGTGCCCTTTCGAACACTGTGGACGTTTCTCAGCCCCTTGAGGAGGAAGCTTCCCGCTGGTCACGTACCTCCCAAACCGAGGGTCTGTGTTCAATGGGCAATAAAAGCGGGGGGGGGAATCTGTCTAAAATGAGCTCTGCGAGAGCTGGAGTGGCACCAGCGCTGCGCCTTTCGGCACCCCTGCCCGGTGTGGCAGAGGAATGGCCGCCTCTCCTCCCCATTAATGCGCGGCTTTTATTTCCCAAGCAGCTCTTAGAGCCACTGGGGAACTGGCCCTGTGACTTTCTCTGTGAGAGCAGAGAATGGAGACAGCTGAGTAAATATAGCCTAAATCACCGCTTTCCTGGCCATTCCCCCGCCCTTCCCTAACATGCGAAGGGCTGGTGTGTCCCCGAGGCTGGGTTGGCCTCTGCTCTAGTCATCGACTCTTCCATGATGTGGGAAAATCCAAGCAATGGTTTGGTTTCTTTGGTGACTCTCTTCTCTGACGTGGGCAGATCGTGCTTTGATCTGCCCGTGCAGTTCACGGCGATGCTTCGGTCCTCCTGAAGGTGATCGCTGCCCCAAACCCTCAGTTTTTAACTCGCTAGAACAAGGTTTTTAAGCACACAGGAAAATCCTTTCTGCCCGCAGTTGGGTCTCGCTGGACAAAAGCTCTGGGTTGGAAGAGAAACCGCAGCTCAGCTGGAATGCGGCGAGGAACAGAGTGGTTTGCGGAGCCAGTTTGGAGCCGTGTCAGAGCACTGGCGCTTTGCTCCAAGTGCTGGGGTGTGTTTACAATGAAAAAGAGTATTTATAATATCGAGGGCTCTTTTAATTCCTCTGGGAATATCTGGAGCCGCAGCTTGGAGCCTAAAGTAACCAAGTAATGGAAGATAAAAAGCAGAGGGACAGTGGATTTCTCAAGTTGGAAGGTCTTGCCTCTCTAAACCAATACCCAAATAACGCTAGTCTGCTAACGTGGTTACTGCTCACCTTGTAGGCTACTTCATGTGATTGCTGCGCTGTGCAGAGCTGCTAATAAATCATCACGCAAATTCCAAATACCTCGGGGAATGTGATTTTAAGCAGATGAGCTAGCAAGAGCAGTTGGATTATTATTTTTTTTTTTTAATGTACTCAATTTTTTTAGAACTGTAATTTTTGAGGGCAGTAGCCAAAATACAGCTCCTGGATTTATTTCTGAAAAAAAAAAAAACCAACCTTAAACCCTGCCCCGTGAATGCTCCTAAAATGGAAGTAGTGTGTTCTTGCTGCTTGGGGGCTGGTGTAAAGGGAGCCTGGAGCAAAGGGACGGGGCTGGTGTAGGGCCCTTGGTCCTTCTCTGCTCAGTGCCAGTGTGTAGAAGTCTCCGGCTCTTGCGATGAGGAGGAGAAAGTCCCTGAGGTGGGTGAGACAGGATGGGCTTCAGCTGAAGCAAGAAGGTCCAACGTCAGGAGAAACCTCTGGACAGTAAAAGAAGTCTTGGCGTAGGTCTGCAGATTGCCTGAGGCATTCTCGTATTGTCCAGTATTTGAGGAGGAGGTCTCAGAGACCTCCAGTTGCCCCTCAAAAATGAGGGAGGTATTGGTCATCCCATGCCAGGGATTTATTGGGCTCCTCAGGTCCTTGCTAATTATAACATTTACTTTTTCAGTGATATGTTTCAGATATTCCTTCACCTGGGCTTCAGTGAATAAAGCGAAATATTTAATGAAATGTCAGTCTGAGCAGCAAATTCTCTGTATCCCCGGCAAAGGGCAGCTGCTGGCTAAGGGCAGGATGCTGCTACTCCTTGGGCTCTGCTGCCGGCTGCATGGGAAGCGTTTCTTGGCGAGAAAATTGCTGAAAACGGTCTCTGCTGCGGTGTGGTCACTCTCGGGACAGCAGGCCTGGCTTGGGCATGGCTCACGGCATAGCTCTGCTCCCCCAGCGCTTCTCCCTGTTCGGAGGGAGAAACCAGCTGGCTTGGCAACACCGGGGCGGTCGCCAGCCTGGGGTCAGGAGCCGGGGTCCGGTGTGGCTCTGGCTCTTCCCCCGTCCTCTGGCCGCTTCCCGGGGGCAGCTGCTGGAGCGCGTCCAGTTCCGCTTCCCGCCCGCGCCAGCTCCCCGTGGGCTTGCCCGGCTTGTTCCCCCGCAGCTCCTCGTGGCATCGCCACCTCCGCCACCGCCTTGCTTGTGGCTCAAGCCTGGCGAGTCGTCATTCAGGGTCTTTGGCAGGGCTGGGGAAGGGAGCTGGCCCGGGAAGCTGCCCAGGGGGGCAGGGGGATTGCTGTGCTGTCTATCCCAAATTATAAACCAGGGGTTGCCAAACTCTCACCCTCTCCGCCCCAGTGCTGCTCGGTGGTTTGGGTGCCTGTGGATGCAGTGTGACCCACGGCGTGCTTGGCGCTGTCGACTTCTGCCGCTCCGGCGGGGTGCGGGGCCGGCAGAGCTGCCCTGGCCACGTAGGTCGGAAAGACTCCACGCAGCAGCAGTTGTCGCGATAGGGCACGACGTGGCAGGTGGTTCCGTGTCCATCCCTAGTTGCATTGTCCCATTTTCTCTTTTATTAAAGAAAAGGTTTGTTTTCATTGTTTGTAACCCATTAGCATGTAGCATTTTACAGTTCAAAACTGGATTTGGTGGCATTTTGCTCGCTAAGGATCTGATGTAATTTGGACAGATTTGAGCTGTGTACATTGTTGTAAGCATATTCTTCTTTTAAATATTTTTGTGCATTCTTTCGCCTCACTGGAGGGAAAGTAATGCTCAGTCTCGCTTCGAGTCGAGCCGCACTTTGAACTGCGCTTGGAACTGGGTTAAAAAGCACAGGAACCACATTTGAAATGTTAAGATGCTTTTATTTATGTGCTGGGCACACACAAAAAGACTTGTAATGTGTTTTTTGTTTCAAACCAATGTATTAAACAAAGAAAGTATTGACAGCAGTTAATGAATCGAGGGATTGTTTCTGGGCGCTGAGATAGATTTACCAAAGGTATTTAGATGTCTGATGCATGGGATTTTCAGAGCAGCCTAAGCAAGTGCTCGCCAGCGCAGACACACGAGGTTCCTCTCCGAGAGCCGAGTGAACCTGGAGCCGGGCCCAGCTGAAATCTTTTGGCAAGCTGCTCCCTTTCTCCTGCACACGCAGAGCCCCGGCTCGGAGGTGTGCTTCCAGCCGACAGGCTCGTGCGTGTCCCGGGCTCTCAGCGCGGCCTTCCCCAGCTCGCCTTCCCTCCAAAGAGCTGTTTCGGGGCTTTGGGAAGCCCGCGTGCCCTCTCCCCAACGACACGCCGAGTCGGTCAGCTGCCCTCCGTGGGGTGCAGAGCTTTCCTGACCCGCGGCTGCCGTCCCACGCACGCAGCTCAGCCTGGGAAGTTGCTCGCTGAGTCCGTGGCAGGACAGAGGACAAGTGTTGCCCCTGGAGAGGACAGGGCTGGCGTTAGCCATGTGGATTTGGGTTTCCCAGGGGGCTCCTCACCCCCACTGGCAGCCATTTGATCCCCATTCAGGCTGAGTGTGGGGAAGGCAGGTGAGGCTGCTCCGGGACCAGGCTGGCTCTGAGCATTTTTTTGTGTGCCCCAGTGACCCTCTGGGATGTGGAGAGCAGAGTGGCACAGAGCTCTGCATTCCCACTGCAAGGAAGACGGCTGGAAGGAGTCGACGGAGCAGGAGCTGCGGGACCTGCTCTTTGGAGAGACTCAGTGCTCCGGAGCGGCTCTTCCCTCTTCCCACCCCTCCACACAGGTCTGCTTTTTAAAAGCTACTGAACAAGTTTGCCAGGGCTGAGCGTTTTGTCCTTCCAGCATCTTCGGCTGCACCAGCTTGTCTGAGGCACCTGGAGTTTGGGGCTGGGATCTGCGGGTGGAAGCTGGGGAGGTGCCTGCGGGGCAACATCGGCCCTGCTGGGTTTGGGCTCCGCTGCCTTGGGTGCGTTACGGGGTTTGTCCTCTCCGGGGGGAGCGGGAGCTGCCGGTGCCTTTCCCAGCAGGCAGCAGCCGCTCGGGCCCCTGGCAGTCAGACAGTGCCCCCGGGACTGCCAATTCGGCTCCCTTGGACCCTGACAGGCAGTGTTCAGAGGGGCGAGGGGCAGGCAGTGAGCCTGGTCATAAATCTCTCTTTATATTCTGGATTATGAAGTAATATTTTCCTGGCTGGGGCTGGTTGGATTGGGGAAATACGGGCTCTGCTGCGAGTTCCCTGCGGCTGCTGTCCCGGCACAGTGGGAGCTCGCACGGCAGCTGTGCTGGGATGTGCCGCTGCTCCCACAAACCAGCCCTGTCCCAGGGGTCTCTCCAGGAGTCCTGCAGCCTGGTGTTGCTCCTGGAGCTCTGGAGAAGCTCCCCAGCAGCCCGGATCAGGCTCGGTCCTGTTCCCCACCCACCAGAGCACGGCTGCAAGTGTCCTACGTCCCCGAGGGCAGCGCCTGCTCGTTCATGGCAAAGGCGGCCCCGCTGGGACGCTTGCCCGAGCTCAGGTGCTAGCGCAGGCCCTGGCTGCTGCACAGGTTACGTCTGCCACGGCCTCTTTGTGCCTTTCTGTGTCGAGGGAAGGATCCCACAGCGTGGTGCTGGGCTGGAAAGCCTGGCTGTGGAGAGGTGGAGCTGGCTTCTCACGGGGAACTCGCACCGATCTCGGACTTTCTGATAGCATGCAGGGGTGGTAGCACGTGTAGGAGGAAGGGAGGGCTTGTAGCTGATGTGAACTGTGACGTGTTGCTGGCCCGAAAGGGTTATTTTGAAATACTGCAGATCACCAAGGTTAGTGCCTCTGGCAGAGTCCAACCAGCGGTCAGTCGGAGTAGCCTTGGCTTCGTGCTGTGCTTGGTTGTGCATTGACCCTGCCGGGAAGGGTGCCCTGGCTTCCTTTGCCTCCTCGCCTCCCTCTGCAGAGGTTCCCGCAGCCCTGAGAAGCGCCTTCCTGCTCACTAATAGTTTTCAGATGAGACACAAGAGTTTGAGCTGGGTTTGGTGGTTTCTGGGCCAAAAGAGCTCATGCCGTTAATAATACCTGCAGCGTTTCAGCAGGCAGAGGGTGTCCCTGGGAAGGCCGGTTTCGGGCTGCTCCGGTGCCTTGTAGGTCTGGTCCTTGGTTGCATGCCGTGGCTGCGGGAACTGGAATGCTGAGATTTGCCTGGGGGAGGTGGAAAACTGGCCCGTGTGGCCAGGAGGGGATGGGAAAAGAGGACGTGCTCGTCTGGTGGGAATGCCCCAGCTCACGCGTCCCTTCAGCAACATGTTGTAACCCAGGTTTGTTCTTCTTGGTGGATTTCTGGGCAGGGCGGGCAGCATATTCTTCAATTTCTCTCTGAATAGCTGAAAGGCAGTTAGCAGCTTTAAGTAGACTTCAAGGCTTCTGAAGATTATTTTAACTCATCTCACCTCCATCTCTGCGAAAAGAACCCGTGCCCGCACTTGATGCTGCTGCTGCTTTTGAAAAGTTCAAAAATTTACTTTGCTTAGAGCAAAGCTTTGAAGTGCTGCTCGGTGGGAACGGCAAAAGCATCTCAAAAGCCTTTCGCTGAAAGCTTGGTTAACCTACATTTTGTGGGCAGCTGCCTTCAGAAAATGACTTGTGGGGGATCGCATGGGGAGATGTAAAGGTGAACTCTGAAATGTAATCGATTTAACAAGGAAAGGTTAAATCTGTTTGTTTTGCTGCTATTCAGGGCCTCCAGCTGGTGGTTGCAGGGCCACCCTTTTCTGTATGCAAAAGTTCCTGCAATAAAGGCAGTTTTGTCCCACTTGTTGTCTTCTTGTTTGCATAAGTGCTGCGAGAAGGGTAAGCTGAAGACGCAGGAGTGAACCTCTTTAAGATGCAGAGCTGGTGCCTGGCTGTGGCAGAGGGGAGGTGACATTCCTGCCCGCAGCCGCTGGCTCCTCTCTCGCTTTTGGGAGTGTAGATTGGTGTTAGCATGTCCCGGTTGGATCCAGGGCTCAGCATCAGCTGAGGTAGGTAGGAGAGAAACAAGTCCTGCCTCTCTCAGCTGCTCAGATGAACCCCTAGTCTGAATGTTGGCATCTCAGGAAGGTGTGGGGTGCCTGGCTGTGCAATGACAAGTCTTCTTCTCTTTGCAGGCACTGGAAAGGAAGGCGTAGCATGCCACACCGTTCTGGGCTGGAAGCATGATGTACTTTTGCCCCCTGGACTCCAAAAAACCTGCTTCTTTTTTGGTGAAGTGAACCCTGATCTCCTGTTTCTTTGCTGCATGCCCACTCACCAGTGCTGGATTATGTTTGTCTCCTTCTCCCTTTGCTCCATAATTTGGTTGAATCGTGGTTTCAAGCTAAGGAAAAGGGGCTGCACCTAAGCGTGCCAGGGCACCCAGACCAGGCTCCTGGGGTGCTGGTTCACACAGAGACGTTCAGAGTGCTGATGGGGGAGAGCTGCCTCTGAGATCCCCCCTCTCCCACCCGAAACGCGCTGCCTCACCGTTCAGAGCCGTTCTCCCAGCAGCAGAGAGAATGGGCAGCACTGATGGGTTCCAGTACCGTGCGCTCTACCCCTACCGCAAGGAGCGCGAGGAGGACATTGATCTGCTGCCTGGGGACATTCTGGTGGTGAGCAAGGGGGCCCTGCAAGCCCTGGGCTTCAAAGATGGGGATGAGCAGACCCCCAATCAGATCGGGTGGATCCTGGGTGTCAACGAGCGGACCAAGCAGAAGGGCGACTTCCCCGGCACGTACGTGGAGTACGTGGGGCCTGTGAAGATCTCCGTCCCTTCTCACCGGCCCCGAGTACAGAGACCCCTGCCTGCGACCCCAGGGGCCAGTGGCTGCCGGCTGCAGGAGGCTCTGGAGCAAGGTAAGCCCTGCTGCCTGCTGTCTTGCTCCAAGACACTTCCACTCCCGGCGTGCAGTGGATGAGGGGGTGTGAGTGGCTTTGCAGGACAGCGGTGAAGCCCGTGGCTCGGCAGCGCTGGATTGCCCTGCCGGCAGCAGGGCAGTTGAGTAGCCTGGGAGTTGTGGGCTCGTGCTCAGTCTCAGCCAAGAGAAAGGCTCGTTGTGCCTCCAGCTTATCGATCTGCTTAGCAGGGCTTCTTGGGGTGAGCCTTGTCCCATTCTGACCTCTGCAAGATCCTTCTCCCTCTCTGGCCCATGACCGGCCAGGATGCCTGTGGTCCTTGGTCCCTTTCCCTGCTCTGCTGAGGGTTTTGCCCCGCTCCCTTCCTTTCAGAATAATTCCTGACCTCTCCCAGCCACCTCCCTGCCTCTGCCTCTGGAGCACCCGGGGCGTTGCTCCCTGCCAAGAGCCGTTCAGCCCCACTGAGACACACAATTACTTGTCTCTGGGCAAGAGGAGAAAAGTCAGGGTCTAAAAGAGCACTTCCGAGAACTGGAGCTAATTGCTTGTCTGCCTGGCACCCGTCCCTCCCCGCAGCTCGCAGAGCTCTCGCTGGGGCAGGGCATGGGCCGCCCTGCACCTGCGGCTGCTCCCAGCCGGCGCCGCGCTTGGCACCGACCCAGCCCGGGTGCTGGGAGAGCCGCCGTGCCTCAGCGCTGCCCGGAGACCTGCAGCAGCTGCCTTCTCTTTGCATATTTTTTTTTTTTTTTTTTTTTTTTTTTCCCCCCGCTCCCAGGCACACAAGCCCTGTGGCAGGGGCTCAGCAGGCCCTGGATGCTCTGAAATGGTGGGTGGGTGATAGCCACGCTTTGCTTTCCTGTGCCTTGCAGAAGACCTCACGCTGGCGCACGCCAGAGGAGTAGGGTCAGCAGCAGGACCTGGTGGGCATCAGAGCACGCTCCCGGCTGGCAGTCCTGCATCCTCCCCTCCCCTCTGTGCCTGGGAGCCACGGCTCTCCCATCAGGTGCTTCCAGCTCTGTGAAACATCTCTGGGGTCTTAAGGAATGGAAAGGAGCCCCTGTCTCAGAAACCAGGGCGGTAGGGCGGGATGCGTGGCTCCCCGCAGCTGCCTCCCGCGCTCCTGTTCCCAGAGCCGGAGGGGCGGCCCCAGGGGACGTCTCCGCAGGGTGGGAATGCAGCCGGGCCGTGCGTTTGGGTTGGCAACGGGAGCCGCTGACCTGAGTCATCCCACTTGCAACCTGCCTTTCCAAGAAAGCGGCTCCTCTCGGGAGCCTGGGGCATGCTCTGCGGTGGATGCGTCGGCCTCGCCTGCATCCAGCCCTGTGCTCCCTCGGGGGCTGTATTTATGCCTCCGTGGGCGCTCTCCTCCTCTTCTTCTCAAGCAGGGCTTGGTGGAGGTGTGTCTGGGTGGTCAAAGCCACTACCCTGCGCAGGGATGTGGAAGAAGATACGTGCCAGAGCTCCTGACACACAGTAAAGACGTGGCTGGGAAAGAAACCAAAAGGCAGACGGGCTGCATCCTGTGCGGGGATGGAACAGAGTGAGGGCTGGGTACCCGGGCACGCGAGGGGGGTGCCAGCCCTGTCCTTGTCCCCTGTGGGTGCATGCCCACAGCCAGCCTCCACCCTGGGCAGAGGCAGGGCCTTGCAGGGTGCAATTCAAACGCCCAGGGCTGGTTTTCATGCAACCTGCTGGGATGATGGCGGGGAGACGCATTTTTGCAACTGAGGAACTGTATTTAAGCCGAGCCCGTGTTACTTCTTTGTGGTCTGCACTTTGGGAGGTGCAGAGATGTCTCCTGGCTGCCCCACGAAGCTGGTGGCATTTCTGCCCTGTTTCCTGGGTCCTGCCCCGGCTGGCAGGGATCCCTTAGCCCTCCAGTGTCACACGCAGAGCGGGGCCAGTGCCGTGGCTGTCCCTCAGCCTGGGAGCAGGGCTGGCCCCGCAGAGCGGCAAGACCCAGCTCTTTCTGCCGGTGAATTTACGAGCTGCTGGTGTTTGCCTTCCGCAGAGAACACGAGCGGAAAATGCGGCTCGGAAATATTTCCGCAGCTGCCCCGGCTGTGCTGTGAGCAGCCTTGTTCGCAGCAGCCCAGCCCGGAGGCCCAGCAGGCTCGGGAGCCGCTGCTGGCTCCAGTGCAGGCTGCCTGATAAAAAAAGGCAAGCTGCTGCCTGCTGAAGCAGCACATTCCCGGCCGGGCCACGTGGGCAGCACCAGTATTTACTCTCCCTTCAGCCCTTCCCAAGGGTCAGGCTTGGAGCTGCCAACCTGGCAGCTTGCCTGTGGCTTCCCCACCCTGACCAGCACCACGCTGGGCTTTTTCCCCTGCCCAGGGGCTCTCTCTGGTGGGGGATTGCCCCCCAGCAGCGCAGACCCTTGCAGAACTATTGGGTGCTTGCCCCCCCCCCCCCCCCCCCGCTCTGGGGCTGCTGAATCAAAGCACCAAAGCAAGTCGCTTTGTCTCCCCGTGAGGCTGTGGGTGCAGGAGGCTCAGCTGGGTGCAGAATTTCAGCTTGCTGAGGCTTGTGGCAAGACCACACGGGGCGAGTTCGGGTCAGATCCATGACAACAGAGCTGTGTTTCGCAACGGGGAGCAGCCTTTTGGCTCTCCCTCCTCAGAGTGGAGCGTGCTGGGTGTCCTCGCTGACTGTGGGCTCCCCAGGGTCTGCCCAGTGCTGTGGACCGGCCCGGAGGAGCCTCCTGCCCCGGCTGGCGCTCCGTTGGAAGCGAGACGGGGCCTGGCACCGCTCGTCCTTCGGCAAGCCTCCCGCTGGCTCCTGCCCCGGCACGCACTGCCCCTCCAGCAGCGGGGAGGGGGGTGTCCAGAGCCGGGACCTCAACATCTTTCGGGGGTGACAGTAAAATGCCACCCAGTGCGGAGCAGGGGGACCCCAGTCCTGTGCCGTGGGCTGTCTGCGCCCTGTAACAGCTTGCACGGAGGCTGTGGGCTTGCGGGGAGCGGGAGGCAAAGGGCTGGTTTCCATGTTAAACGAGCAATCAAGGGCAGGAATTTGCTGACATGGCGTTCTGTCTGAATCGTTAGATTAATCACAGCTCACCACCACGAGCAAGCTCCTTGGCTGCGCTCCTCCACCAGCCCTGCACAGCCCCTGTGCTGGGCAGGGACCGAACCCAGCCTGAGCTCCAGGAGCCCTGGTAACCCCCGCGGTGCCTGCCCGGGGGCGCCGGGGTCCCCAGGGAGATACGCTCTGCCTACCAGCCCCTGCAGGGAGCATGAGGGTTCCCTCTGTGCACACCTCATCAGGGGCTTGGGGCAAGGCTGGGCTCAACAAGTGCTGTGCTGGTTTCTGGGCCAGCTCGCGGGTTCCCCGTGGCCTCCGTGCAGCGCTCACGTGGGCTGTGGCCTGGTGGCAGCTCTCCTCGCTCCTGGACGCTGCCGTTGGGAGCAGCGTTGGTTGTGCCCCGGCTTGGCCCTGCTGCAGAGCAGTCCGGGTGCTGAGCTGGGGCTGACCCCTTCTCTCCCTCCCTCTCCTCCAGGGTCTCCTCTCCCGGACTTGCAGGAGCAGTTCAGCCCTCCGGAGATTGCACCGCCGCTGCTGGTGAAGCTGGTGGAAGCTATTGAGAAGAAAGGTAAGGGGGGATGCTGAGCACTGAGGGGCTGATGCCCCCAAAGCCCCCCAGCGAGGGCAGGGGGGGAGGCAGCTGTCTTTAAAAGCTGTTGGCATTGGACTGAGCCCCACGGGACACGCAGGATGCAGCTGCCTGCAGAAGTGGGGGGGCTCCTCCTCCTCCCTGGCTTGAGCTGCTGTTCCCCAGAGCTGGGGCTTGACCCCGCTGTGCCACCCTGTGCAGAGGCCTGGGGTGAGGGTGCTGGGTCTGCGCTCAGGACACCTACGTGCCCTGGATGGGTGTTGGGGTTTGGGAAGCACTTCCAGCCTGGATCTGTGCTGTGGGGGAGAAACGGTGCCACTGAACCGGCTGTCCTGGGGGCCAGGGGGGCGGCAGCAGCATCTGCAGGAGGTTGGCGTAGACACCACCCAGGCCCGGTGAGCCGCGCTGCAGCCCTTGCCAGGCTGGCACCGAAACGGTGCGCGCGCTGGGAGCGGCACGGCGCGCAGCTAACAGCAGCGTCCCCGCTTCCGCAGGGTTGGACAGCGAGATGTTGTACAGGACATCTGGCTCCGAACTGAGGCAAGCGCTGAGAACCGGTAAGAACCAGCTCCGCGTGGTGAGGAGGCGAATCGGCTCAGATGGAGGAGATTAGGGGATGTGACAGCGCCAGCAGTAATGCAATCCAGGCCAGGCTCGCCTGTCCCCGGCAGTTCCTGACTCCCGGCACGCTGCCTGTGGGGCTGGGCTGTCCCCGTCCCGACACGTCCCCCTCTCGTGTGGAAGGGGCAGGAGAGGCAGGGATTCCTGCCACCAGCCGTGGGGTGAAGCAAAGGGACGTGGCGCCAGCTTGGAGACTTGCAGACCAACAAGTGAAGCCCCGTGCTTGTCTCCCGCTGTCTCTTCAGGGTGCCCCGCTCTCGGGGTGCTCTCTTGGCTGGCTGGCGGAGGCTCCTCTGGCTCTGTCACGCCACTAATAAGCAGGGGAGGATCTTTCAGCTCAGCTTGGTGGCTGGAGCCTTGGCTCCACTGTGCCGGCGGCTGATGTCTCTCCTGGGGAGCCTTCGGAGCTGTCTGCCTCTCGGCTGGGCTTGGGCCTCATCCAGCACCACGCTGGCTTGTCCCCTCTCACGGACGTTCTTGCAAACCTCAACTACGCGGTGCTGTCAGCTCTGGCTGCACTGCTGTCAGGACAGGCTTTGTGTGCTGGCCCAACCGCCTGCGCCTTGCGTGCTTGGGGCGACACAGTTTGAGGGAGACGTTCTCCCTGCTGGGTTCGGTGCGTGGCCGGTCAGTCTGCACTTGTCTCTGCCAGCAGCGGGGAACAAAATTGTGACACAAGTCGTGTGTGCCCAGGATTCCTGCAGCAAGGCTCAGGGCAAAGGGTGTGGGCACCCAAAATGACCTCTACTCCCTCCCGGGGGGAACCTGCCTGGGTTCCCAGAGCCAGCTTGTTTCTGGGGTGCAGGGGGGCACTTCCAGGTGTTCTCTGTCGTGTGGGCTGCTCGGCTGCCCGTGGGCTGCCTCTGCTCCCTCGTGGTGCCGGGCTGCCGTGTCCCGTGATAGCTGGCCGGGTGGTGCCTGGTGGTCTCTGGGACAGGCGCTGGCAGCACCGGAGCTGCCGGCTGGGTGCCCGGTGCTGTGCCCACCACCCATGGGAAATGTGTGCCCTGGCAGATTGGACCCTGGGCGACCTGGAGCCCTTCGACGTGCACTCCCTGGGTGAGGCACTGCGAGGCTACCTGCAGGACCTGCCCTGCCCCGTGGTGCCGGTGCCTGTGCACGGAGACATCCTTCGCGTCCTGCAGGGTAAGGGCTCCCCCTGGCCACCTTTGGGAATGGGGTCTGGGCAGGACACTCACGTTTTGGGGTATTGAAATAAGTCCTGTCCCTATGGGGTCTGGCACACAGTCCTTGCTGCCGACAGCGCTCCCACGCTGGGATGCAGCCGGAGCACGGGGAGCGGTGACGGCCGTCCCAGCCCTCCCGTCGTGTCGTGTTCTCTCCCCAGAGATCCCCCAGCCGGAGAATTGCCGGAAGCAGCTGCTGCTGGCCCTGGAGTCGCCTGCGGTCCCGCTCCAGAACACGCTCACCCTGCAGTTCCTGCTCCGGCATCTGGGGAAGGTATCGCAGCAGGCCGAGAGCAACAGCCTCCACCCTCGGGCCCTGGGAGAGATCTTCGGCCCCCTTCTCCTCCGGCTGCCTGGCGCCAGGTACGTGAGGCTCTGGGGTTCCAGCCGTGTACCAAGTGTCAGCCGCTGCGCCTGCCGGGACGAGGAGTCCAGCCTGTAACAACAGGTCTGCCCGCAGCCCCTGCCTTGCTGGGCGTGGGATTAAACTGCTGGCAGCACACGGAGGTGGGACTCAAAGCCAGGGCAGAGCCCTTGCTTCTCTGTCAGCCTGCGTCTGGGCTGTGCGCTGGGGTGAACCAGCCGACCCCAGCTTCTCCTTTGCCCGGGGGACACGGGAGCAGTGCCGTGTTCTCCCCCACAACTGCTCATCTTGGCTTCTCTCTCCTTGCAGCCCAGAGCTGAGCCCTGACTTCTCCGTGCTGTTTCTGGAGATGCTTCTGCAGACGAAGGAGTTGGAGCCGGAACAGTTGCCTCCAGGTACTGAGGTGCCCCTTCCTTGGGACCTTGAGGCACTGGTGTTTGTGCTCCGTGGGTGTGGAGTCTCTGCCCCCATGAGCAGGTTGCTGAGGACATTTCTGTAGCCCAGCGGTGCCTGGAGGCCATCTGCTGCTGTAGATGTGCCTG
The DNA here is from genome assembly GCA_017310255.1 of Butorides virescens. NCBI lineage: Eukaryota > Metazoa > Chordata > Aves > Pelecaniformes > Ardeidae > Butorides > Butorides virescens. The sequence goes on along the minus strand of JADKXX010009725.1, from coordinate 9,258 downwards.
GAGCAGCTTCTGGCAGCGTGGCAGCTAAGCAGGACTTCCCAGGACAGTCACTGCAGGGGGGGGGACTCAGCACTCTGGGGGATTACCTGTGGGGAGCTGGGACTTGGGCTCACCCTGCTTCAGCCCTCCTTCTCTTACAGCCTTGCCTCCAAAACCGCCTAAGCCAAAGCCCAGTGCAGCTAGCTTGGCCAACGGGAACAGCGTGCCCTTGCAGGACGCCGAGTGGTACTGGGGTGACATTTCTCGGTAAGGGGGTGGGCTGGCAGCTCACGTCCTGGGTGCCCTGTCCCACAGGTTATCTAGGGGAGCTCTGGTTGTACCTCAGAGGCCATGACAGTCATGTTCCTTGCAGGGAGGAGGTGAACGAGAAGCTTCGGGACACGCCAGATGGTACCTTTTTGGTGCGCGATGCCTCCAGCAAGATCCAGGGGGAGTACACGCTGACGCTCAGGTGGGGTGCTGGGGTCCCCCGAGAGCCTCTGCTGGGGTGGAGCTGTGCTGGGGTGGAGCTGTGGGCAGGAGTGGACGCCCAGGCTGGCGTAGGGCGCCGGGGCGGTGATAAGTGCCCTCTCCCCCCTCCCCACTACAGGAAGGGAGGCAATAACAAGCTGATCAAGATCTTTCACCGGGAGGGGAAGTACGGCTTCTCAGAGCCCCTGACTTTCGGCTCGGTGGTGGAGCTCATCACCCATTACCGGCACGAGTCGCTGGCCCAGTACAACGCCAAGCTGGACACCAGGCTGCTCTACCCCATCTCCAAGTACCAGCAGGTGAGACCTGGGCGTTTGTTCGTCCGTCCCTGGCCCTTTGGTAGGTGACAGTGTCCTACCCCTTCCCCTGTGCTGGGACTTTGCTTTGTGGGGTGATGGGGAACTGGGGGGGCGTTGTGGGACCAGCTGCCTTGCTGGGGAAGCTGCAGGAGCAGGTCCTGACCGAGGCTGTGCGTGTGGCAGGACCAAGTGGTGAAAGAGGACAGCGTGGAAGCCGTCGGGGAGCAGCTGAAGGTCTATCACCAGCAGTACCAGGACAAGAGCTGGGAGTACGACCTGCTGTATGAGGAGTACACGCGCACTTCCCAGGTATGCGGGCGCTGCCTCCCCCCTGGGCTGCCCTGGCGTCCCCCGATCACAGGCAGCCATGCTGCTGCGCACAGAGGAGAGCAGACGTCGGGCACCCGGTGCCCCATTCGTCTGCTCCTGGACTTGAGGGGACTCCCCAGAGAATGTGCTTGGAGGAGGGGGGATATTTCGGCTGCAGTAGGGGCAGTGCTGCTTTGGGGAGGGGGAAAGAGGCGATGCAAATGGGCAGAAACCTGCCCAAATGCTCCCCCTTCCTCAGCTCTCCCTGCCCTTCTCCTCAGGAGCTGCAGATGAAGAGGACAGCCATCGAGGCCTTCAATGAGACAATCAAGATCTTTGAGGAGCAGTGTCAGACGCAGGAGAAGTGCAGCAAGGAGTACATCGAGCGCTTCCGGCGGGAGGGCAATGAGAAGGAGGTGCAACGGTGAGGTTGGGGAGCGCTGGTGACCTGCCCTGCCTGGGGAGGGGCTCTGGGGGCTGGAAGGATCATCCTGGCCCAGCACAGAGCCCAGGCGTGCACAGTCCTTGTCTCTCCAGCAGCGTGCTGTGGGCTGGAGCTGGCAGGCTGCCTCCTCTGCCTCCCCCACTGTGGCTCACAGCCTAACCCCCCCCCCTCCTTCTCCCAGGATCCTCATGAACTCAGAGAAGCTCAAGTCTCGCATCACGGAGATCCACGACAGCAAGATGAAGCTGGAGCAGGACCTGAAAAAACAAGCCTCGGAGAACCGGGAGATCGACAAGCGCATGAACAGCCTCAAGCCAGACCTCATGCAGCTGCGCAAACTGCGGGACCAGTATTTGGTGTACGTAGCGCCTGCCCCCGCGCAGGGCTGGGAACGGCGCCCTGCCGCCCCTCCAGCCCAGCCCGGGAGCGATCCCGCTGGCTCCTGGAGGGCGTTGGGGCTTGTTGGGCTGGGCTTACAGGCTGCTGGGTGCAGGAGCAAGCCCGTCAGCGTTGCAGCCCGGGGGCACAGCAGTCCCTCCAAGGGGGTGGCTGCTGCCCTCTGGCGATGGCTGCGCAAGTGGCGGCGGGGGCACGCTGCCTGCGCTGAGCTCTGCCTCTCCTTCCCCAGGTGGCTGACGCAGAAGGGTGCCCGGCAGAAGAAAATCAACGAGTGGCTGGGCATCAAGAACGAGACGGAGGAGTGAGTGTCCCTGCCCCGCGCGGTGGGGGGGCTGCAGGAGCGCAGGCTGCACAGCCGGCTCTGCTCGCCCCGGGCCCACGGGCAAGTCCCATTTCCCTGCCTGGGAGCTGAGGACGCCTTCCCTGCCAGAAGGGGTGACGGCAGTGAGAGAGGAGATGTGGGGGACGCGTGCCCAAACCGAGGGGGTCTGACCCTGCCTGTGCTCCATTGCAGCCAGTACTCCATGATGGATGACGAGGAGGAGCTGCCCCACCACGAGGAGCGGACGTGGTACGTGGGGAAGATCAACCGCCTGCAAGCAGAAGAGATGCTGTGCGGCAAGCGGGATGGCACCTTCCTGATCCGCGAGAGCAGCCAGAAGGGATGCTACGCCTGCTCCGTGGTGTGAGTATCCCCAGGCAGGCGTGGTGGGCTGGGGCTCCTACATGGCTCTGCCCTTCTCTCGCCAGATGCTGGGGGCTGCTGGAGGCGTTAGCTGGCAGGCTGGGCTTCCCCGAGGTCTCCCAGCTGCCTCGGCTCCTCCTGCCAGGGCCAGATGTGTCTCTGGGCTGCTTTGGTGCCACCCGCTTGTGCTCTGCTGTGCCTGTCCCTGTCCCAGCAGGGCTCCCTCACACTGCGGGGCACTGCGTGCCGCTGACCCGTGCTCCCTTGTCTCCCTGGCAGGGTGGACGGTGACACCAAGCACTGCGTCATCTACAAAACGGCGACCGGCTACGGGTTTGCTGAACCCTACAACCTCTACGCCTCCCTCAAGGACCTGGTCTTGCACTACAAGCACACGTCCCTGGTGCAGCACAATGACTCCCTGAATGTCACGCTGGCTCACCCGGTCCTTTCCCAGCCGCCAGCCAGATGAGCAGCCCATGCACAACACAAAGCTGCCTTCAGCTTCTCCCCAGGGCGCTGCTTTCTGGCTCTGGACTCTTGCACCCTGTATAGTTGAGTCTCTGTGCTCCTGCCCCTCCAGAGCCTCTGAGATGTCTGTGACCGTTCCTGGTGTCCCTTTTGGTCTGTAGCTGAAACCCATGTTGGCTGATGGGACAAAAAGCCTGGGCTGTTGACTCCCAGTGGGCTCCAGCCTCTAGGAGGTGGGATCCAGTTGTGATTGAATTGCTGTGGGTGAGCACAGCCCCCTCCCCTTCCCCGATAAGCAGATCAGATCCCTTTCTTGCTGGCAGGTCGCCCCGCTACGCATCACTGTAGAGCTAGATTCCCGATTCCTTGGTGTGCTACGGCGTCGGGGCACCACCCCGGCCGAGCGGTCGCGAGCGCTGCTCTGAGCGAGGGGCTCCCTGCCCGCCTGCCGGAGAGGAGGCTCCGCTGGGCGGCTGAGCGTGTGCATCCTCCACCCCCCCTCCCCTTGGTGATCCTGCAGGCTGTGGTGGTGTCTGGTACGAGGGGTGCTGCTCTTCCATGCAGAGACGGATTTAAAAAAGAGAATCCCCATCCTCTGTGGGGCTTCTTGGCCAAGGTCTCCGCTCGGTGCTGTGCCTCACCTCACTGTCTTGTTCCCTAGTGTCGTAACCACCTCTTGAGTGTTGCTGTCTGGGGAGGGAGGATCCGGTTAGCGATGAATCTCTCGCCTTAGTTGTGCCAACTAAGCTGTGAAATCCGTGTTGGTACCCGTGTTTTTCCTGGCAGAGTCTGTGGGATGCACAGCTCGTTGTTTCCGGCCGTCTTCGGTGAATCTCTGCAGGCGTAACCCATTGAAGCTAACTGTAGCTCTGTAAATACGGTTCTTTTTGTAATCGGCTGCTTACCTGGTACTGGTGTTTGCTGAACTCCCACTACAATACGCAGGCGCGTGGGCAGCAGCTGGCCAGGCTGGTGCAGACTCGGGTCCTGCCAGCTGAAGCAGGAGGGGGCCAGAGTCCGACACGTGCTGAGCCCTACACAAAATGAAGGACCTCTCTGCTGCAGGAGGACGGTATCTGCTGGGCCGAGGGCCTTAGCACGCAGAAATGTATATGCATGATGTTGAACTATGTATGCAAAGCACTTATAATCATGAGTACTGTATAGGGACTTGGGGTGAAAGAGCTGGGCGTCGCTGCAGTGCTGCCCACCGCAGCTGGCTGGCGCGGGCAGGGCTCGCTGCGTCTTTTTGGATAATGCTGAGTTCAGAGGGCTCGAGGGCGACGGAGGTGGCCCTGGAAGAGCTTTAAAAGTTGAGGCCATGGTGGCATTTGCTTTACGGGGTTATCTTGTCTGCCTGGCTTGAAGAAAGCATTAATTGTCCTCTTATGTTGCTGGAGAGGCTCCTTTCCCTTTTGGAGGCTGCGTCCTCAGGACGGGCTGGTGGATGCTGTAGGTTTTGATGCTTCTGCTTTGTGTTGCAACTCGGGCTGTGCTGGATCTGCAGGGTGCTCGTGCTCTGCCTGCATCCTGTCCTCGGCATGCCGTCTGCGTCGGGGACTGCGCTGTCCCTCCTCCCCTGGCCAGCTCTGCTGCTCCCCTTGCTCCAGGCTGGTCCCCAGATCCTTTTGGACCTGGGATTGCTGGAGCAAACATCCCATTCCCATTGCTTGTGGCAGCTCTCCTATGCTCGACTCTACAGCCCCCATTCCCTGCTCTGCCTGCCTTCTTCGGGCCCTGGGCCATGCTTTTTTGGTTCTGGTTTGTCGGTGTTTGGTGCTCTGAGGATGCTCATCACAGCTCAGGCGTGCGGCTGGGTGCCAAAGTGCCACGGAAGGGGCAGGCGATGGGTCAGGGGAGCTGCCTTTGGCTTTGGAGATCACTTGGGAAAAGCTGTCAGGGATAATTAAGGGAATAGTTTGGGCTCAGACACGTGAGAGATGAGAGCATGTGGGAATGGGGCAGGGAGGGATGGTGCTCACAGCCCTCTCTGCAGAGGCCTCCTGGGGTTTGTGGGGTGGCCCGGGGGGGCTGTGCCAACACCTCAAAGCTTTCTGCCAGGCTCACGCACCGGTCGTGGCAGCACATTTGCAGCCTGGGGACTCTGTGCTGGTCCTGCCCCAGTCCTGTGCTCCCAGCACATCCCTGCACCACGGGGCGGGCTGCAGGCGGATGGGAGGCTCCAGCCGCTCACCCCACGGTGGCCACAGCCCCCCCCCCCACCACGAGCTTGGGGCCAGTCCTGGCCTTCGCTTGGTGCTCGCCCCGGCTCTGCTGCCCGGGGAAATTCCAGCTTCTCGTGACAGTGTTTTGTACCCTTTTGGCTGAATCTCCCCTGTTCACCCCACACCGTCCCTTCCCGCCACCCAGCCAGAGCCTCGTCCTCCCCAGGAGCGTGGGTGGCTCAGCGTGAGCACGGGGGCCACGGTCACCCCTCCGCATCTTCCAGCACTGCCATTCCTGCCCACTGCACCCATCACCGTGGCCCGTCCCCAGCGGGGCTCTGCTCACAAATCCTGTGTACAACGAGGAGGAAAATGCCCTTTCCCAGGGCTGCCTTTCCCTGACGGTGCTTGACGTGGCTCCTTGAAGCGCAGCTTTTCCCTCCTCTCCCCCTGGGGTGGAAGCCCAAGCCCCCAGCTCCCCGCCTGCAGCGCAGCTCCCCCAGAATAAGCTAGTTGTGATTTGTCCTTTGATGCCTTTGCTTGTGCTGTTTGCGCTGCCGGGTGAACCCGGTAGCGCTGTTTTGAAGCCCTGGGCTCTGCTTTGCTGTCACCCCCTTCCCCCCGCCGTGTCCCTCAACCCAGCCAGGCACCCGCGTCCCGTGGGTGCAACGTGGCCGTTCCTGCTCCCTGGGGCACAGCTCGGGTCTGGTCCCTCCCTGTCCCAGCTCGGGACGCTCCATCCTCTCCCTTGTGACCCCCCCCGAGGGGGCTTGTGTCACCGGCCAGGTGAGGACGTGGCGGCTGCGTGAGCGCTCCTGAGATTTTAGTTCCTAGGTATATGCAATAATAAATAATTTGCCACTTCAGCTGTTTGTTACCAGCAGTAGTTCTCTATGCTCTTTCTGTTGATGTTTACTAATGTAAACCCAGTATTTGTTACTGTAAGAGGATTTTTTTTTTTTTGTACGGTACTTCAAAAAACCCCACAAAAAAACCAACAAAAAAAAAAAGAAATAAATAAACAGAATTAATGAAACGGCTGCGGGGATTTCTGGGGGAGGGTGTTAACGCCGGGGGAGCGGAGGCGGGAGGGCGTTGGGGCTGTGCCCCGTCTCCTGGGCTGGGTGCAGGATGTGACCCATCGCCCGGCTGGCGCTGAGCTGTGCCAGGGCTCTGCTCCCTGGGGTCCTGCAGGGCTGGGGCAGGTGGGGGCCAGCCCGGGGCTCGCTGGCCGGGCAAGGAGGTGGCAGCCGGGCCCGAAGGGGCAAGAAACAGCCAGAACCGGCGGCTGTAAACAGCACAGGAAGTGCGAGGTTCCTCCACGCTCGGCCCCAGAAATGAGCCCAGGGGATGTTTTGGGCAGAAGCCCGGCCCGCGCCCAGATCACCCCGGGGGTGCTTCAGCACCTGCACTCAGCCCAGGGGGGCTCTGCAGGCAGCGGCGGGGGTCTGGCACAGCCACCCCCTGCCTGTTCGGGAGACGCCAAGCGCGAGCTGCTCTCTGTCCCTGACCTGTTGGAACCTGCAGGGGAGCGGCAGCCACCGGCGGGGCTGGGGCGAGCGGCTGCGACCTCAAAGCCCCCATTTGGGGCTGTGGCCCCTGGCGGGACAGCCGGGGACAGGGTGGCCAGAGCTGGGCGTCCCCGCATGAGTCAGCAGCGTCGGCGTCACATGAGGAGGCCGGTTGAGCCGAGCAGGAAGGGCGCACGGAGGCGGGCGCAGCCGGGCTTTAAAAGTCCTCGCGGGGACGGGTTCGCCTCCGTGCCACCCCGCCGTCCCCATGGCCCCCGCAGTGCTGCTGGCTCTCCTGGCGCTGGTGGCCATGCTGGCCCCGGGGCTCGGGGTGGCCGCCCCTGGCTGTGACTACCCGGCCCACCTCTGGTGCAGCTCGCGGGAGATCGCCGTCGCCTGCCAGGTCAGAGCCACTGGTGCCAGGGCTGCCCCGGCCGCCCACTGGTGCTGGCGGCACACGGGGGTCACATCCCACCGGAAGGGCACACGCGGGGCTGGGTGCCTGCTCGGCAAGCGGGGCTGGGGTGCGCGGGGACGACGTCGGGGCATCACCTGGCCGCGGCACCTGGTGCAAGTGCCTGCTCCGAGCATCCCTGCGGCACAGGCTGGCGTGCGCAGGGTTGCTCAGAGCCCCTGTGCCGCACTGGCACCACGGCACCCCCCGGCATCCCCGGGGAAGCGCCATGCTACAGCCGGACCCCAACCCCAGGCGCTGCTGGCACTTCTGCTTTTTCAACATAAAACAGCTTTTCGGCTTATTCCACCCTGAACATCCCCAGATGGTGACACGGCTGCGCCAGTGGGTCCAGCAGCACCCTGTGGGGCTGCAGTCACCACCCGGCAGTCGGTGCTGGGCTGTACCCCCACCCAGGCACGCTCTGGCCTCACCGGATATGTTTTCCCCCAAAATATTTTGGGGAAGTTCCCGTGGAAAGCCCCAGCGCTGCGTGCCAGCAGCGCACAGGATCCTGAGGCCGCAGGAGGCCCCTGGCCGCTCTCACTTCCCTCCCAGCCCTGCACCCCCTCACCCCCCTCCTGCTCCCGCCTCGCAGGAGCTTTACCCCATTCCCTACAAACATGGGGGGGGAGGGGGGGAGGACTGCAGCCGTACCCCCCCCCGCCCCCATCCCCTGCGCACCCCGAAACCTTCCCTGCACGCAGGCAGAGAGCCGCTGCGCCAACCTCTCGCGCCCGGCGGCCGACCCCGTCCAGCTGAGCCTGTACTATGAGAGCCTGTGCCCGGCGTGCCGCTGGTTCCTGGTGCAGGAGCTCTTCACCGCCTGGCTGCTGCTGCCCGCCGAGGCCCTGAGCATCACCCTGGTGCCTTACGGCAACGCTGAGGTAGGTGCTGGCCTGACCCGGTGCCGTGGGCGCTCGCCCCGGTGCCACCGGCCCTGCTCAGACCGGTTGGTCCTGCAGGAGAGGAACGTCAGCGGGAAGTGGCACTTCCAGTGCCAGCACGGCCCGGAGGAGTGCTTGGGCAACATGATCGAGGTGATGGTGCCAATCCCCATCCCCATGGTGCTGGCCCGGGGAGGGGTCTGGCAGCCCCTCACTGCCGTCCCTCACCCCATAGACCTGCGTGATGCACGAGGCCAAGAACTTCAGCACCTACTTCCCCGTCATCTTCTGCCTGGAGTCGGGCAGCTCCGTCACCAAGAACCTGGAGGCCGTACGTCCTCCTCCCCGTCCCCCGCGCCCCGCCGCGGTGCTGTCCCCGTCCCCCTGACCTCCCCGTGTGTCCCCCCCGCCTCTCCCCGGCAGTGCCTGCAGATCTACGCCCCGCAGCTGGACGGGGGCCGCATCGCCGCCTGCGTGCAGGGGGACACGGGGGCCGCCCTGATGCACCGCAACGCCCAGCTGACGGCAGCGCTCGACCCCCCGCACCAATACGTGCCCTGGATCGTCGTCAACGGGGTACGGCAAGGCGGGGGGGGGACACGACGGGGCGGGGGGGACACGACAGGGCGGGGGGACACGACACGACACCGGGGCACGGCGGGGACCCCCCTGACCAGCCCCATCTCCCCGCAGAAGCACACGGACGACCTGCAAGCGCAGGCCGAGGCCTCGCTCCTGGGGCTGATCTGCCGCCTCTACCAGGTGGGCCGGGGGCCGGGGGAGGGCCCGGGGGAGGGCCGGGGAGGGCCGGCGGGGCTGGGGGCAGCTCCTCGTCCCTGCCAGGGCTCTACCGGCCGCTCTCTGGCAGGGGGAGAAGCCCAAAGCCTGTGGGGGCTCGGGGGCCCCGAAGGCCCCATCCGGCTGCAGGCGCTGAGGGACGGCGTGGGAGCACGGAGCGAGCAGCAAATAAAAAGGATGGTTTTGTGGAAAGACAAGAGACTCGGGGGGGGGGGGGGGGGCGGGTAGGGAGGGGTCGGTCTCGCCCCGGCGCGGCGCTGCTGCCTCGGTAGGTGTCATGGCGGCCGCCTCTGCCTCGGTAGATGTCATGGCGGCCACCTCTGCCTCGGTAGATGTCATGGCGGCCGCCTCTGCCTCGGTAGAT
>JADKXX010009717.1:0-11881 GCA_017310255.1 Butorides virescens | reverse complement strand
CCCCCCCCCCCCCCCCCCCCCCCCCCGGCACCGCAGCCCCGACGTTTGCCGCCGGTTTGTCCCGGTGGCACCGGGGGCGGCGGGGTTTGCGCAGCCAGCACCGGCGCGCGCCGTGGCACGGCGGGCAGCGCGCGGCGGGGTCGCGCCATCCCGGCGCCCGCCTGCTCCGGCCGGGCCCAGCGCTGCGGCACGGGGGGGTCAGTGGCGCTTGGCCCCCCCCGGGCTCCCGCCCCACCGGCAGAGCGGAAGGAGTTAAGCGGTGGCGGCGCGCACGTCACGGCCGGCCGAGCCCGCGGGCGGCTGAGGGGGTGGATCGGCGTCAGCGGCTGACGTCACCCGTCCCCGCGTGGAGCCGCCGCGCGCGGGGGGAGGCAGCGCCGATGGCCGCCGAGAGCCCCCCCGCGCCGGCAGGATGCGGCCCCCGCGCCGCAGGGCCCCGGGGGTCCCGGCACCGCTCGGCTGCGGCGCGGCGGGGCCGTGGGGGGGGGGGCGCGGGGACGCTGAGCTGCCCCCAACCGCAGCCACCTGGGCCCGGGCCCGCGCTAACGGGGGCGGGAAAGCGGCAGCGCCGGCCCCGGGGGTGTCGGGGGCCCGGTGGGACCCGGCGGTGCCAGGCCGGAGGTGACGGCTGTGCCGGTGCCACCGCCCCCCGCAGAGAGGAGCCCCTGCCCCGGTGCAACCAACCGGCACGGCGTGGGGACGGCGAGGGGACAGCGTGGGGACGGCGTGGGGACAGCGTGGGGACGGCGTGGGGACGGCGTGGGGACGGCGTGGGGACAGCGTGGCACGGGGCGCAGCACAACTCCACCCTGGCTGCACCGGGGCCGTGGGTGACAACCAGGACAGGGCTGGGCCCGGGACCCGCGGTGCCGGGGCTGGGGAGACCGAGGCACTGGGGGGCTGGGACCAGCGGGGGCCTACCCTCCCCCCACAGCTGCAGTTAATTAAAGGCCAAATAAACCCACTTGATTAAACCTCAGTTAAACCGGAGCGCGGCCAAGCCCCCTGCCCGGGGCCCTCCCGTCCCCGCCAGCCGGGTGTCCCAACCCCGGGAAGGTGGCGGTGCCAGCGCCGGTGTCCCCAGGGCTCGGCGGCCTTGGCCAGCGCGGAGCTCCCAGGTGAAGCCACCGTCCGCGCTTCCGCTGTGAATTCGTCATCAGGGGCGCGGCCGGCGGCCGGCCCGGCAGGTTCAGACTTTCTGTCCTCATGCAATTCGGCCAGCAAGGGACAGGGACGTGGGGGGTGGCCCCCCCCCCCCAACCCCAGCACCTCCCGGGGCCCCCCCCCGGCCGGGGACGCACCCATGGGCACGGCTGCCCGCACCCCATGGGCATCGGCGTACGCCCCGTGGGCACCCGCATGCGTGCTCCTGCCCGCGCCCCCCACCTTGCAGGGATGAAACGGGAACCAGTTGGGCCGTGGGTGCTGCCGTGGGTGCTGCCGTGGGTGCTGCCATGGGTGCTGCCGTGGGTGCAGGGGCCTCCCTGGAGGAGCGGCTGGCCACCGGCCAGGGATGCGGGCCACGGAGCCGTGCTCCAGCTGGGCCCAACCGCCGGCACCCGCTGGTAAAACCTCACACCCCTCCCTGCGTCTCTCCCCAAGGGTCGCAGCACCCCAGGGCTTGTCCTGCTGTGTCCCCTCACATGCTCCCGCCATGTCACCAGTGGCGCTCGTCCCGTGTGTCCCTTGTCCCCAAACTGGGGACGCCGCAGGTTGTCTTGCTGGTGGCAGCCCGAAGCCTGCGGCAAGACGGCAGCTTAATTTTCCTAATGAGCGTTTAATGAGGGTCATGATTCAGCGTCCCCTTCCGCCTCCCAGAAGGGCAGACCCATGGGGAGCAGGAGCGGGGCTGTCCCCATCCACAGAGCCGGTGGCAGTGCCACTGTCACCTCGGCTGGGGGCCGGTGGCCGAAGCTGCTATTCCCGGCGGCCCGGGAGCCCGGCTCGGCCCCGCCAGCACCCACTGAGTCACGCTGCGCCTCGCCACCTGCCAGCGGGGCTATATTTACCCTGGAGCAGGGGGAAAGGATTTCGGATGAACCCACGAGGCACAGCGTGCCTCGAGCGGGGCCACGTTCTCCGGGGCATCCTTGGCGCCTCCGAGCGCGGTGGGTCCCCCCGCGGCTCCTGCTCTCCCCATTTCCCTGGCCCCCACAGGACCATTCCCTGGGAGCAACCAGCGCCATTGACCCCGCGCTGGCCGGGAGCTGAGGCCGGGAGCCACGCCACTGCTCGACACCCACAGCTCCGAGCCAGGACACGGGTCGGACCCAAAACAAGGTGCTGAGATGCCCGCGAGCTCCCGCAGATGCACCCGCATCCCCCTGCCCTCCTGGCACGCCAAGCCGCCCCCCCCCCGAAAAGGGAACAAGCAGGAGAGCGTTTGTTGCCCCAGGATTTGCACCGCGGGCTCCGGGCGCGCAGGGGAAGCCGCCCCTTAGTCATCGCCACAGGGAGGGAGAGGGGAACCGAGCCGGGAAAACAAGAAGTCACCGGCTGCTAGCGCCTGACCCCAAACCCGCACCGGTCCCTGAGACGCGGGGGCCTCCAACAATCAAACCCAAGAATTTAAAAAAAAAAAAAAAAAAAAGAAAGGAAAAAAAAGAAAGAAAACACATTTAAAAAGGAAAGAGGAGGAGGAGGAGGGTTTGACGCGTATTTTTAGTTGCTTAGCGCAGCCCTGAAATATTTCGGCAGCCACTCCCTCCGCGTCGCAGGCGGCTGCTGTGTAACTATTCCTGTGCTGCCTCCCCGGCCAGGCACAGAAGTTCTGAGTCACCGCGGGGCGGCCAGCAGCGCCGTGCCACACCACCAGCGACACGGCCCCGCGGCTGCCGGAGCTGCCACCGGCCCGGCCACCACGCAAATGTCAGGGGAAAGGAGCAGGGAGGGTTTCCAGAGTGGCCTTTGCTGGGGCCCCCCCACCCCAGCCCGTCTTTCCGGCCGGGACGCGCTCGCCCTGCCAGGCTGCGCGCACCCACCCACGCCGGCAGCGGGGCTCAGACCTTTTTCCTCCTCTCTGGTTGTTGCTTTTATCTCGCTCCTCCCTGTTTTAGGTTGGTTTGGTTTTTTGTTGGGGTTTTGTTTTTTGGTTTTTTGTTTTTTTTTTCAGCCGTGGCTCGCCTCCCCACACTGCCATGGGGCAGGGTTGGGGTACACAACAGGCCCAGACACCCATTTTTGGGGCAGAAAGGCCCAAAGCCACAGACGAGCGTCACATCGACGCCGCTCTCACGTCTTCCACCCAGCCTGCCGCCGCGTGCGGCCAATTGCCCTCGCAGGGGCTGCGCCGCAGCTTGGGCCAAAAATATTCCTACAGAGGTGGAAAAAGGAAGGGGGGAGGCAAGCAGGGAAGGCTGCTAAACCCCGTGGTTTTAATTAAACGAACGCAGAGCTTAACGAGCTCCAACACCTGACCTCAGAGCTCCGCCAGGAGATAAGGCGTCCTTGGAGGACTCTACCCCGAGCCAAAGGCAAAGGTCCCGTTGTTGCGGTGAAGATTTATCTGGCCAGAACAGACCTTAAATCCAGGCAGCACTGCGGTCGTTTCCGTTTTCAGCAAGGGCAGCTGCAACGCTGGGATTTTCTGTGGCTGGAGGGACTCGGGAGGGAGGGAGCAGGTTGGGAAGGGAAAGTCTGACACAGGGCTCAGCCTGGGCTTTGTTAAAATGCCACATGGGTGTTTACGTTGAGACTGAGTTTCCAGGCGGGAGGACGCGCGTGCCCCGTTCCCCATCGCCTGGAATTGGCTCCTGGGCAGAAACCGGCTCGCCCGGGCTGGGGATCGAGAGCCAGCGCTGCCCGTTAACGCCTCGCTGCGCAACGGCAGCCAGGGAGAACACGCGGCTGCTGTTCAAAACCAAAGGTTTAGCCCATCTGCTCGGGGATTTGTTATTTACACCAGGGTTCGAGGAAGGGTTTCGGCTGCGGGAGCGCGTGGGGCCGGGCAGGGCTCAGCGCCGTTGCAGACAGAGAGAGGGACTCGTTTTGTACAGGTTGGCGATTTATTCCTACTCACCCCTGCACACAAGTTCTATAAACATTAAAAAAATAAGTATATATAAAAGCATGTTCTTTACTCATTTTCTCAGTACAGCGGTGACGGCAGAGTAGGCTTCGATAGGGGAATCAGTTGTAAAAAACAAAACCAAACCAAAAAAAACCTGTTCAGAACAAGCCACAATATCAGCTTTTCCCCCCAAAAATTAAGCTATTTCATCCCTTCAGGGGGTTGAGGCACGGCCAGGGCCTCGCTCTTCCACCGGTGCCCCCATGCAGACATTCAATTTGGATCAGCCAGGATATTTTCCGGGTGCATTTTGCACCCTGTGGGATGGAAGACTGGAACAACCTGACCTGGGAATTCACAGGAGCTTTCTTAACCTACAGGGAGGGGGGGAACACACTGGTCTATGTCCCCAAGAGAGAGAATCGGTGACTGGAAAAGGAACTGACAAGTACTTACAGTGGAGTCGATCAGAAGGTAGCAGGAAAAAAATAAGCTTGAGAAATATTGTGAGTTTGGGACTTTGTGTCACGGGCAGAAGGGAGTTTTCAAAGTGTGTGTGGGAAATAAATCAAGTTAACAGCTTGACTGCTTTTCAGGGAAAGAAAAAAAAAAAACAACAAATCCAAAGATGGGGGGGGGTTAAGGGGCACATCAGCCTTCCACAAGAGAACAAGGAAAACCCTTTCCTTTAAAGGAAACGTCTAATCTCAAGTCAAATTAGCAATACACTAATTAGGAAACCCTCATTTATCACAAAGCTCTCTTGGAAACAACCCTTGAAGGCCAGCGCAATGTTCATCCCAAGTTCTCTGTTAAGCCGTAGGAGAGAGGCGGAACTGGGCGGCCAGGGATAGAGGACAAGCAATGGCTTAGAACTTTGCTGTTTTTAACACAACCCCAAACCCTTAAGACCACTCATGTAAAGACACAATATCCTCAAGTTCCGTGTTTTTAAACCAAAACGCTCGCATCTGTTACAAACGCAACAAGTTCCCCAAGTTTCAATTATTTAAAAAAAAAAAAATAAAATATATAAATCCAAACAATCCAGAAAGCATTTGCCTTCGTTCTTACACCACTGTGCGCGGTTAATTGTTAAATGTAACCCTGCAAAATTCAATAGTGCTTTTGCTCTCAGGAGAGGGCAGAACTCAGGTCCTTAACCGCAAATGATTATTTTTTTTTTTTAAGTATTTCCAATGTCTCACTGACTACAAGGAGCTGATAAACTCCACTTTACCAGATTAAATTGCAAGGGGCTTCCAAACTACATGGTTTGGGCACTGATCAACTAACGGAAGAGTAGAAGGGTAACGCTTTTGAACACGTGGCAATCCTGAGGTGATAAAAACCAAATGGCATCACAGCACTGTCCCCGGCCAGGGTGCAGCCAGCCCCTCACTGCTTTGCCGATTGTCTGCCTGGCTTCTTCTCCTGCTGGCCTCTTCCGCTGCCTGGTATTCCTCGGCCACGGCCACCAAACACACCTACGGGGCAGAAAAAGAGCACAGATGTAAGAGTGTCCCTGTAAGCCAGCAATGTCTCCTGACCGCTCAGAGCTTTTCAGTTATTTATGTTTTACCTCAACATGAGCCTATTTTCCAGTCTTTGCAGAGATGGGACTTTCAGATTTCTCCCTTACCAGTTCCTGACCCCTTATTTACAAGGTGCACAAACTTCTTCCCCCGCCCCCCATTAGCAAGTTCAGCGATACCTCCCTGGTGGGTTAACGTGCCCTCCTGCTAGCTCTGCGATCATCATTAATTCTTCTGAAAAATGGGACCAAGGAAGAGCTGCTACATTTTAAATCCAGAGGGATGAGCAGGTCATGCTGCGTCCCCCAAAAGCTGTAAGGGCAAACCAAAAGCAATGAAGAGGGTGACTTGTTTTGAACACTGCTCAGCTCCAGAAGAGAAAAAAAATACATCCCTCCATCCCCGCCTCGCTGCTGGACAAAGGGATCCACCGCTCCAGGGAGGGCACGGGGTAGAGCGCAGGGCCACAAGGCAGCGGAGCCGGGAGGCTGCCGTGACGCCCGCTGCGGACACACGAGCACCCCTGTACCCGAGAGCTGCGACCGTCTCCGTCATGGGAGCTGCTGAGCCCACCCCGTCCTTCCCTCGCTGCTCAGATTCACCCCGAAAAACAAACAGAAAGCGATTCCAGGCAGCAATTTCTATCTCGGCGTGCAAGCGATAAAGGGACGGTGGCTCTGCCCTGCCAGCCACCTCTGCACAAAAGGCAGAAGCCAAAGGAGACCCAGTCTGGGCACCAGGCAGCTGAGCTTCTCCAGAGCCCTCTGCTCTGCTTGGAGCCCAAACCAGAGGCAGAAGAAACTTGCTCCTAACCCTGCAGTCCTCGGGATGCTCGCAGGGCTCCGGCTGCTCCCAGCAAAGCTGAGCAAAGACTGCCGTACTTGTGAATTTGGCAAGCCCAGAAGTAAAAGACGAAGGATTACCCGTGTCAGAAACAATAATCCTTTCAACTGCGTGCACAATTATAGCTTTACTTCTGCCTGCTGGCCTCCCAACAAAATTGTCCTGCTTTTTTTTTTTTTTTCCCTTCTCTCTCCTCCCTTCATGTCTCAGTAATGAGCACCAAACCTTTTAGCTAATTAGCAAATGCCAAAGCTTCCCTTTAAAATATTCCATCAGCGAATTTAAGCTGCACATCAAAACAGCAGGGAGCTCCACCTCAAACAGAGCTCAGCGCTGCTCTCCACAAGGTGGATATTTCCACAGCAGAGAAAATATTTCAGCTAAAATGTTTGTCCAAATAACCATATCCAAAGAAGCTCTTATGCCAAGTGCTTTGGACACTGAAAAGGGAAGGAGGAAATATAAAGGCGCCTTCAGATTTGTAAAGGTCACTTTTGCGTGCTCGGAGCTGCCAGGCGGTAGCACGGGCAGCCGAAGTTGCAGGGGTTTTTCCTCCAGAAGTCCCTGGGAGTCAGAGACGCAGCACGTGGCACGTCCCAGGGTGGCGTGATGGCCCCGGGTAGATCCCAGCCGTCCTGCCTGGATTCCTTGCATAGTCAAAAAGCAGGCACCTCGTTATGGGTGCTCTGCAGAGAGGCTTCGCCCGGCAGCGTCTCAGTCCCCAGGGCTCCTTTTAAAACCTAAGATTTCCCAGGCCAAACCCAATTTTGTTGTAGCAAGTGAGCGCACTCAGGATTTTAAACTCCTACTGCAGGCTAAGCCTGTACCGAGAGCAACCCTGGGGCCAAGTGAGGTGACCACAAAGTGAATCGCAAAGACGTGGCAGGAGGGGTGAGCAGAACAGGAGAGAAACGCGGCTCCCAGTAGGACAGTTTGGGGAGAAGAGCAGCAGATCTATCCCCAAGCTGAAGTGCTCCCAGTCACCTAACCACACAAAGCGGGACAGGGAGGGAAGAGTTGTTTTGGTGACCTACTTCTTCCTAAGTGGCAACCTCCCCTTTTATCAGAAACGTGAATTATTCGCGTTGAGCACGGGGAACACAACCCCCCCGATATTTTAAATAAATAAATAAATAAATAAATGAACAAGGCAGGCGATCAAAAGCCCCATTATAATGGGAGAAAAGATGTTTTTCTATCACTGCCCTGGTCAGAGCCCAGTCTATTTTCAAACAGAATAGCCATTTGTTTCCCTTCCTGACTTGCTAAGCTAACAGACACCAGTTTTGATGGGCCGTGCTCCCGACCTAGCCAGGAGGGCGAGAAAGAGTCAAGTTCAGACTCTCTTAAGCTCCTGCCCAACCCCAGTAACGAGGGAGGCACATCCCTGGCACGAATCCTTTCTATTCTTTGGCAGAGGCAACAAACGTGCTCAGCTAGATCTTGCACAGCAGCAGCTCCGGCTTGTCCCAGACACAGTCCCAGGTTTAAAGCCGAGAAGCGAGAGCCATTCCTTGTACAAGAGGTGAAATTTCACGGCAGGATCCCGCTTCACCCCTCTCCAAGCTGAAAACCAAACAGGATCGTTACCTCGTCCAGCACCTCCAACACCACGGCCCTTCTGTTGCTTCTGCTGTTGCATCCCGCCACGGCCTCTGCCCTTGGACACCACCTCTTCTTTCACCATGTCAATTATTTCATCGGGGATACGCAGGTATTTAATCGTGCTGCCACGAATGTAGCACTCTGGCATTCTCCAGAACTTGTCTCCATCCTATTGGGGAGCAACGCGTTAGGCTACGAACAAAACCTGGTGCTTTTTTTATCACTTTTGGGGCATTTGAATATTTCCATCACTGCTGGAGAGTGTGACAGCTCTGCCGGTCTTTTCTGAAAGCATTAACTGTAACTAGCTGCAAAAAAATAAAGGTGGGGGTCTTTCCTCCAAAACATGTAGCCCTACAACCTGGTGGGGGCCGGCACTCAGCCACGAAAAAATGTAGTTTCGGTTTGTTCCACAACTGCCTCTAACAGTCGCAGAAATGAAGGAAGAGGCAGCTGAGGGAACAAGCACCTTCCCTTCCTGTAGAAGGGAATCGAAAGCAGGACCAGAGAGGCGAGGGTGGTTAAGTTACACACAAAGGCTATGAACAACCAACTCCAGCAAGAAAAAAGCAGCTGGAGCAAAGGCGTTTGCACGGCTTTCTCCTCCAGCAGCCTCAGCTGGGAGTCACCTCACTCCTTCGCTCCTCTGGGGTGTGGATGGAGCAGCGAGGCAGGGCCGGAGCCAGATGGCTGCGGGGTGTGTGCCACCAGAGCACAGCAACTGCAGCTGCAGAAAATAAGGAGCTTACAGATTATATATATATATATATAAAATAAAACAAAGTCTTTGGTGCCCAGTTGCAGAGCAGCCACCTCTATATTTTGTTTGTTAATTGTTTAATGCAGTTTCAGGGTTTTTCTAGGACGCAACCTATCAGGGCTTCACCTCCCGCGTATCAAGGGCGGCTGTGGGAATAGGAATCGAGCGTCGAAGCTGAACAACAACTTGGCTGCCCATGATGTAACTGGGAGGAGGGAGGGGGACCCGCCTCGTCCCGCTCCGCCACCGCAGCCCCAGCTCGGCGGCGGCTCCGTCAGGGTTTGGCTGCAGATGGGATCGCTTGAGCCCAGTGATTCTCAAGTGGCTGCATGTGGATGAGGCGCCTGTAACATCCCAGAAGAGTGGGCTGAACAAGAACGCCTCGTACCTCCTCTACTGGGATAAAATAGTCTGTTCCCCCCCCCCACCCCCGAGGAGTTATTTGGGGCAACTCTGCCTGTACAGGCAAGCCCTTCGTGCACAAGACGAGACAAACAGTCCTCTTCCAAAAGACACCCAGCAAACCCCACCCTGCCTCGGATCTGCCTGGCTGCTCCTTGGCTCAGGATGCAGGAAGGGATGGAGCCAGGCTCCCTCGCTTCCTCATTCCGGCCTCCCCGGAGTAAACAACCCCCTCCCAGGCCGGGACTGCCCAGCCGCCGCCGCTCCGTGCCATCTAGCGGCCAGTCCCCACCAGTGCCACCAGTACAACCCTGGCAGCAGCTCCAGCTCTGCTTTCACCTGGGCTTTGGAGGCGTTTTGGTGTTTTAAGGCGGGCAGAGGCACAGCCGATGAGTCTGGCAGCTGCTTTGCTGTGCGACGGGATCCCACTAGATCACTCAGAGGGGATAAAAGCTGAGCTACTGCTCTCCAGCAATAGAGCACTGAGCCATTGGGAGCAACTTCCCAAGGAGAAGGACAATATTGCCCGTGTCATGGGCACAGACAAGATTTTGCTGTCTGCTACCTCCTCTTAGTCCCCCTCCTACTAAATTCAACAGTGATTCCTCCCTGTTTATCCCACCAAAAGCCAAGGTGTGCACACAAATTTCTAAGCCTCACCACTCCACCCCGAAGGTCCGTCTCAAACCTCACTCAAGATGTTTACTCTGTCCTATATATGTGAAAATGCACCTCTGTGCCCCAGCAACCTCCCTCAAAACTTTCTTGCTGCAGAGACAACAGGAATGGGGGATTTGCAGAGAGATTTCAGGAGGAGTGAGGATGTCTCCTGCGCAGCTCTGGTGTTCCAGGGCACAGCAAGAGCGGCAACATCCGACATCCACTCGGCTGCGGCTGGTAGGGACAAGACCAGGCATTTCTAACTCAGATCAAAGCCCAAAGCACAGATCACAATCTTCTGGAGCACCTTTGGCCAAGGGCAAAAGTACCAGACAGCGCAGAGCCCCGCTGCGAGTAAACAACAGGTTCCTCTGTTTTGATGTGGGGAGTTAAGAGGACAAGAGACAAAAAAAAATTAATACAAGTTAATGCAGGGTTTGAAGCAGACCTTGCTTCTTGGACAGCCTGTGGCAGATGAAGGTTCCGTCCTTGGGAAACCCAGCTCAGCCCCGTCCTGCGGCCCCCAGCCCCACCCTGGGAGCCCTCTCGTGGGGGAAACGCTCGCACAGCGTTTCTGCGGGGCGCAGAAAGACCCCCCCCGCCTAAGGGCGCCCCTGGGTCACAGATATCATAAATAACGACGGGAAGTTTGCATTTCAGGCAGAAGTCACCCTCCCGCAGGAGCGATGGCCTCTGAGCTCGAGCAGAGCTGGCCTGGCACCCTCGGGGTCGGTGCCCGGGGACTCCCGGGGGGCGTGGAGGGTGGGTGACCCCAACCGGCTGCCCGGGGCGGGGTCCGGCCTTACCCGGGACGTGCAGATGACCTCCCGCAGGTTGATGTTCATCCAGTTGTCACAGCTCACCAGGTGCCCGTTGTACGTCTCCCCATTCTTCAGCTCCACCAGCTGTAAGAGACGGGAGTCACGGGGCGCCGGCCCAGCCCCGGTACAGGGGCCTGCCCCGGTGTCACCCGCATGGCACCGGTGAGCCTGGGGCCCGGGGCAGGTTGAAGGGACCGGGGCTGGGCCGCGGTGCCGGTACTCACCATAGGATGGTTCTGCGCCGTCTTCAGCAGGGACAGGGGCAGCTGCGAGAGGAAGAGAGGCCTCAGGCACCACCGGAACCGGGGCGGGAACCGAGGCCACCGGCCCCACCGCCCCAGGGCTCCGGCCCGCTAGGTCCCAACCCCACCACCCCCAGGCCGGCCCCACCGCCGCTCACCATCGTGCCTGAGCCGCGGAGCCACCACCGCGCCGGGCGCTGCCGCTCAAACCGCCCCCGGCCCCGCGCGGGGCCAATCAGCGAGCGCCGCGGCCTCGGCGGAGCCAATCAGAGCGCGGAACTCGGCCTCGGCCGTAAAGCGGCGCCGAGGCGCCCGGTCCGCGCCTTTGCGACAGCGCCGCAAATTGAAGAGTGGGGCGGGAAGCAGTGGCGCGCCTACAGTGCCCCGCGGCGCACGCGCTGGCCTCCCGGCGTCCTCTGCGGCCCCTCCTGGTACCCGCGGATCCAGGCCCCGGTTCGTGCTCGCTCCAGGTTCCCCCCGCAGCCTCCCCGGGGGAGGGGGGGGGAGGGAGGAGAACCCCGCGCGTGGATCAGGCTGAGCGTTTTGTAACGGCTTAACTGACTTCCACCGGGGCCCGCGCTGAGGCGGCCAGGCTGGAGCCCCGTACAGACTCTCCCTAGGCCCGGAGGGCGCCGCTAAACGGTGAAGCGGCTCCGGGCTCAGCCCTTCCCCGAGGCGGCCTCGCCGCTCGGCCCCTCCCGCTGAGCGACTTCCGCCCCGGCGGCGGAAACGGCTGGCCTGGGCCGCTCTGGGCGGTTGGGAGGAGCGGGCTCTGTGGTGGCGGGTGGAGGCCCTCTGGGCGGCGGGGCGGAGCGCGCTCTGTGGTGGCGCGGGTCCGCCCTAGGCGGCGGGGCGGGGCGGCGGGCTCAGTGCGCGGCGGCGGCAGCGGGACGGGACGGAGCTGCGATGGAGAAGCCGCGGCGGGCGGTGGTGGTGACGGGTACGGCGCAGCGGGGGCGGCCGGGGGAGCTGCCCTGAGCGGGGGGGATCCTGAGGGGGCAGAT
>JADKXX010009716.1:0-29481 GCA_017310255.1 Butorides virescens | reverse complement strand
CCCCATCCCGAGCAATCAAGGTGTCGAAGCTGTTATCAAAATAACCCACGCAGCCCGGCAGAAGTGCCTCGGGGAAGAATAAGTGAGGGAATGAAAGGCCCCGGTGTCACAGGCGAGAGCTTGTCAGGCTCCTTTCCCCGGGGTACAAAGGACGACTGGCTTGATTTGTGGGGAAGGCAGTTCTGTGACAAATGGGGAACTTGGTGAAACTATTCAGGTCTCCCCCCGGCAGCTGAAGTTGAGGCCGTTTGAATAGCGAGCGCGGGGGCGAGGGGTTCGTTGTCGTCGATGCGCTGGAGCGGTTTTAATTGGAGGCAAGTGTCTTTGCAGGGAACAGTTGCGAGAGTGAAGAAGCAGGTGGCAAATTCTGGCTTTTCCAGAGCCGTATCCATTGCTGAGCAGCCACGTTTGGCGGTGACTAAACAGAAAACTTGCGTCAGTAAATACTCTGCCGCTTGCGATACTTTTCCTCTCTCTTTTCCCCCAGCCTGTTTTCAGGGAAGTCTGTTTCTAAAACTCAGTGGTTATCTTGTCAGGTCTACCCATATTGATAATCTGTCATCGATGTCATGCTAAATTCCTTTTTAAAATTAGCAATGGCGTTGTGTTCCCATTCAGTTATGAGCGTGTGCTAGCTGAGGATAAGTATTATTTGTGTGCAGTTTCTTTTTTAGAACTCTTTAAGGAGATAATCCCATAAAGATCTCTGCAGCTGGTTTACTGCTAATGAGCCTTGGAGGGCCCTATTGTGGATGCGGAGGAACTCACGGGCATGCTTGGTGGAGTTTGCTGCCAATAAAGTTACTTATCTTCTGCGAAAGAGATAACACGAGGGATCTGTGTAGGAGATGAGTCAGAGGAGCGATGCCCCACAGTTGCCTTTGTGCCAGTTTGCGTTTGGCTTCAGAGTAAGAGGGCTCTGTTACCTGCGTGGGCCCCTGTAGAATTTCAGACTTCCAGTGGCTGAATTGTTAAAAGGAAATAGATTTATTTAATTTCTTTTGTAAGGCTATTTCAGTTTCTTTAGGAGTAAAACCTAGCAGGTCGTGGTTGTTTGTTTCCAGAGAGCTGTGTAGGACATCCCTGACTTGCAGGAGCAACTGAAAAGGCATTCGATTATTTGATGGGTTCATCCGTGTGGCAGCTGTAGATTGGTGATTAGTGACATTGGAGGTTTGCTTGCAGGAAAACACACGTTTTGATTTTGTGGAAACCTTCGGAAGATTTATTTTCGGGAGATATCGACGTTAGTTAGATTGTAAGAGATCCATCAGCATGGATGAGCCCACGCTGTGCCAATTCCTTACGTTGCCGTGTGCCGTATAACCTCAGACTTACTGTTGATAGTAAATAGAATGTTTCCATTAACGTGTCATATAATATTTGTAGTCCCTCTCAAATCCTTTCACAAGTTAGACAAAATTTATGTCTCCTAATTGCATTAGGCTCATAAGGTAACTCTGACATTTTAAATTAAAGCATATTGACGTTGCACCCATATAAATTACCTAACCTTTGTGTGCTTGCTCAGGAAAAGATGTTATGGATTACTAGTTAACTCTAAGTTATTCATTAGGAAATTTAAACGTGGTGACTAAGTATTTCTGATAGTGCTATCATAACCTTTGCTGCTTGGTGTAGGTGGGTCATCAGTGGCATTTTATTTCCTCCTAAGGCATAACTAATCTGAACAGAGATCTCAGTGAAGACCTGAGCAGAGAAGCAATATTCGAGGCAGACTTGTCCACATTTGTGGAAGTATCTGCTGTGGGCTAAAACAATCAGGAATAGAAAATCCAATAATGATTCTCATTCCGTAGCATCGGTCAACTTATCTGTTAATAGCAAGCTTTTCTGACCTGATCAGGAAGGAAAAAATATGCTTCCCCAGTGTCTGATGGGGAAAAAAAGAGTTTCTTTTTGAGGCAAGCTATTGTTTTCCTT
Organism: Butorides virescens; assembly: GCA_017310255.1. Classification (NCBI taxonomy): domain Eukaryota; kingdom Metazoa; phylum Chordata; class Aves; order Pelecaniformes; family Ardeidae; genus Butorides; species Butorides virescens. The sequence goes on along the minus strand of JADKXX010009716.1, from coordinate 27,537 downwards.
CGCAGTAAAAGGTGTATAGTTCAAATATTTCTGTGAAGGTCTCTTATTTAGTACTTGGGTGTAAAGTAAATAAGGATTGGGCGTTAGAAGAAGGGGGTTTTCTTCCAGGATATGTAAACCAGGAAGGTGCAGACTGCTTTGCAACTTTAAGTTTAGTCAAACCTGTAACGATGACTGTGGATTTTTACTTCTCTTCCAGGGTTTGGTCCGTTTGGAGAGTACTCTGTTAACGCCAGTTGGATTGCAGTTCAGGTAATGCTATAACTTCCTGCTGAGCAAGTTAAAACAGAGAGCCGTGCTGATAAGATATCCGTACAAATTTTAGTTTGCAGCTCTTCTATAGCTTGTCTTCCCAGTTTATTGACTGAGTCCAGCTCGCTCCAGATATCCAGATGGTCAGCTGGATAATGTTTTATTCACTTCTCGGAAAACAATCCCTTAGCTAGCAGAATTTAATGAGATTGAGTTAATGTAGCTAAGGCAAGTAAGGAATTCATAGGCTAACTCCCTTGGCTTGAAAGATGTTAAATGGGGCCTGGAATCTTCCTCTGCCATAGAGAATTCAAAATAAATAAACAAACAAACCCAGAAGAAGAATTTTTATGTTTTTCTCCCAGCTCTAGCTTGAATCCGGGCAACTTGGGTAACCTTTAAGCCAAGTCTCATCTGTAATGAGACTTCCACCTGGTAGTCTTGTGGAGTCGAGCATACAGCAGCAAGTGGTGCTTGACTGAACGGAGCTGGACCTTGCTGGAGACAGGGGTGCTTGTTGGAGCATCACTGCTCGAGCAGATCGGACGCGCTTGAACAAATCAAGTTTGTGCCACTTGTAGCTGCATATCTGCATGAGCACATTTGCCTCTGTAACACTGATATGTCCACAAATGAGGCAAGAAGAAGAAATCAAACTCCTGCTAGATGGCCAGCTAAACTAAGGAGTTAAGGTTGCTTGCTGTAAAAACATCAGCTAGGGACGGTGCTGCCACATCATCCCGCTTCTTCCTGATTTGTCACTTCAGGATGTGGTTTATGACAAAGCTACTGGGAATTCAAGGGTACCTTTTAGTGCAGTTGCCCGGGGAATTAAATCTGTTTTTCTCTCCAACACATTTCTCTTCCCTTCAGAGCTCTGAGATTAATATCTTCTTTAGAATGCTTTTAAATTAAATCACAAACTCTAATCAATTACAGTCAACTAATGTCCAGCTGTCTAATGTGTTGGCTGGTATGAGAAGATGGAACCTTTGCCTCCAAGAGCCTTTTGGAAATGAATGTGTTTGAGTTAGGGTTTGCTCAGCTTAAGTTTGCAGAAAAATGCAAGCTGTGTATGTGGAAGAAAACCTTGCATGTTACTGAAATTTAGTGGTGAGGCTAATTGATTTCAGTTGTCCTTACTCGTGTAATGTCAGTTATTGTAAACAAGCTACTTTTATTGTAGAGGAGACAGACAAAAGGGTATTGTGCTTCTGGGACAGGAAGAGTGGTGGGTGTTCTGATGTTGCTTACAAAAACAAACCTAATGTATAATTCCTATAAAGAGAAATGGCGTGTCATTCCTTCAGCCCGGCAGCTCGAGGCACCGATGGCCACTCAGCTGTGTGGCTGATGGATGAAGTAATCACGTGCATTTTAAATTCATTTTATGGGCTTGGGGGTGTTTTGAGAGTATAAAACTAGAGTTGGTGGCATGCAATCTGCCGCACTGGAGCCCATCTTCCTCCGAGTCCTGTTTAATAGCTCACGCTAGCTTCTAACTAAAAACATAAACTTTCAGGCAGCGGGGAGGATTTGCCTTTCCTTACCCTGTCTCAGCCCTGAGAGGCCCAGACAAAAAGGAACAGCATGTCTTTGAGCACATGCGAGTTGGGCATTGTGCAAGTTTCAGACAGGGGACTTCATGGAGCTGAGTGGACACAAAGGCGTGTCTGAGTTTCTGAATCCCAGACGGTGTGATCTGCATTTTAATAGAAGAAAAATCAATTAAACAATCTTTTTAAATCCTTCCTAGCTTTAGGGCTAAGCTAGTTCTGGTTTATTACATCTTTTATTATCCTGCATCCCGAGGATAAAATTCTCTGCTTTTCTCTCCAGTCCTCTTTTTGGTTTTATTTGGCTTCTTACACAGAACACTGATACGGTGTGTCTGTTCCTCCTGACTGCTGTGTTTCTAGTATAGCTGTTTGGTTTTGAAAGCTAAACGATTTTTACATGTGGGTACCTTAAATAGCGGTGGCAGCGATCTAATAATGCGAAGATGAAACGTTTGGAGAATTTTATGCATGGGGGAGAGATTTCCTATAAATTCAGAGTGAAGAATAACTTCTTTCCACTTTCTTTTTTAAGGTCTACAGCAAAAATGTTCTGTGTTAATGTGGATTTGCTGTTCTGTGTTTTCATTGTTTTAATATTGCATTTGAGGAGTTTTGCCAGCTGCAATTTTTGCTTGGGAGGGACCTTCCTTTCAGAAGAAGTTACCGAAACGGGCTTTCTGTCCAGTGCATTTTCCATCCCTCCCACTGTGACTTAGGTGTAGACACAGGTGTGCCCTGTGGACTGTGAAGCTAATGGGCTCCTGCCTTCATCCCCCTGAAGTGCTTCTGGCTGAGGAGGAGGAGAGAGGTCAGAGTGCGTTTTGACATTACTATGGACAATTGCTGTCAGGGTGTCTAGACAGACCTGATAAGGATATTAAAGGCTCACAAAGACAACCATTGTTGAGGGGTCAGGGAATCGGTCAGACATGTTCGTTTTTCTATATTTGTCAGGTATACAAGGCTGTGGGTAATAAGTTGTCTGGGGGCCAGCGTACATCTTTATTATTGAATGGAAGTGCACGAATGTGGGGTTTGGTTAAAAGAAAGTTGTGGATTTGTAAAGCTAAGGTTTAATGTGCCTGCTTCTGGAGAAGGTAGCTGTCACTGAGACGGTGCGGCTCCTACGGGCCGAGGTTTTCTGCTCGCTGTAGATGCTCGTTCTGCGCAGCTGGTAAAACTTTCTGCGATCAAATTCATCTTTAGGAGCTGTTTCACGCTCTTTAGAGAAGTGATGATGAATTCCTCCCAATTAACGCTCTGGAGATCTTCCTAAAGAGACTGACTTGTATTTGAATACTCTCATTTGTAAACTACTTACTTTATTAACACACCACATAAACCAGCTAACGTTTTGAAGGCAGATTTGTGTAAAGAAGATGTGATGAAACATCACTTAGCATCCATCTCTGGTAATGAATGTCTGTGTGTGCCAGACACTAATCAATACAGCAAGCCTTTAATATCAGACTTGCCCTCAGAGCCAGAGCAAGTGATTTATCATTGTTGTTGCTCATATCTGCTGGTCCGTGAAAGTCTTACTCTTGCCTTTGCTGCGTGTTTTAGTTATCTTAAATCTTGTTACACTCTCAGTGGTCTGTCCCTACAAGCGTGCAAGGTTTTATTTCTTTTTCTCAGTAAAGAAACGACCCATGCTGATAACTACAGAAAAAAAGGATGCCAAGGTTCTGTTCACAGTTATATAGGGGGGGTAGGATTGTTATAGGGGAGTCCAAAAGCCTCAACTCGTCCTCTCCTTACAGGTCTCTTTAATTTGAAAGAATTTTAAACCGAGGGAAACACCAGATTTGAAATTGAGTAAGCTTCGTTGAAAATAGCTAATCTGCACTCCTGAGCCTGAAGTTTGCAAGTATAATCTCTGCGTGCAGGAAAATAAAGCCTAAGAATTGCGTGAAAGAGCAGCTCTTGGCTCTGATCACTGAATCCAAATCTGAAATAGAGATAACTTAATCAATTCAAGAATACTTTGGAATGTCTTTTGGTAGTTCAGTGGCTTCTTACGTTGCTGTTTCTACCTCAGATCCATGAGCACAACTCGAGCGGCTTATGGATGTGAGAGGTGCAGGTTATTTTCTTGCTGTGCGTGCAGCCCCTTTGATGTTAGCACAAGTAATCATTTCAAGCCTTTGGCATGAGGAAGCTTGCATTTTTCAACTGACATGTATCTCGGAGGAGAAGAGCAGCACCAGACAGCAAGCTTCTGCTGTGTATTAACTTGTGAAAAGCTGGAATTGGTTCTTCTAACTGAAACACAGGCCTGGTGATAGAGACACAAGAGTACACGTTTCCTTGTCCTCAGGGAGAAGGACACGCTTGCAGCTTCTTTCTAGATGAGAGCGAGGGGTGGGACTTTGACTAAGGCTGTTAGCTTTATGGCTCGTACAGTCACTTACCAGCCGTGAGAAGCAGCTGTAAAGTTTATCAGAGTGCCAATAAACGTCATCGTCATCAGAGGGAACCTTGATCTGAGTTAGATGCTGTTGGAACTCGTTAAACATGCCAACGTTAAACACGATAGTGGAAGTCACTTTGGTCACTGGAAAAGTGCCTGCTGGTGTAGACTTGCACAAGGCTCCTAGGTTTGAGCTCAGCTGATGATTTCGTTTAAGAACTTTTTTTTTTTTCCAGAGGCTTCAGGCCATGTGGGTGTATCCTTTCCTTGAGTTCTTGGCAGTTTGATGGCTCTGAAAGGTTTCACTTCCTCAGAAGTCCTGTTCTGGGCTAGACTGGAACAGTCTGAAGTACCAAATGAGCCTTGAACTGAAGCCTTACTGGTGAGACTGGAGTGTGTTGAAACAGAGACCAAAGAAGAGCAAGGGAGAAGTGTCCAGGACCATGGGCTGTGGGTAGAGGGAGCTCACAGTGTTGGGATGAAACAGTGTGCTTTCCAGTCAGGTAGTACTGGGGGAAAAGAAAAATAAAAAGATCTTTCCTCTTCCCCCTGGTTTTAAAGAAGTCTTTGCAAGGTATTTAACAGACACTTTGTGTTTTAAAAGGTTTAAAGGAAATTGGCTAAGTTTATTGCCTGGATATTTGGGATGTTTTCAAGGCATGGCTTTAGTTAGTGTTCTAGAGGGAGAAATAATTTACTGCATTAGTTGAATCACTACAATGGTAACAGCTCATGTTGCAAAATTAAGTACAATATATTGGGTATAGGTAAGGCTAGCGATGGAAACCTGTTTTACGTTTTGGAAGCAGGCCATGTTGTATTCCAGATTCTGCCAAAATAAAAGTAAGATGAGTATGTTGAGGAGGGTGTGTGCCAGTGTTGCTTCAGTTCCTCATATGGGGAGCATTTGTTAGGATTTGTGGAGACTCACAGACCCAGAATCCCAGCCTGGTAGTGCTGTCACCTAACCCGGAGAGCTCTGGACCTGGAAAGAAATGTGAATTTGCTCTCCAGACCAGCAGTCCTGAGAGGGGACAAATCAGACGATGAATATAATCTTCCCAATTCTACTTTCTCTACATCATACCTAGTTCTTTCAAGAAGTGAATATGACTGTATACCTCTATAAATAACGCAGCCAACCTTTCTTTGGAGTGTGGGTGTTGCTGATAACTATTGTCAGTTAAATGTTGATTTCTTTGTTATACACACATCAGAGCAAAACAAACGGTCCTGTGGGTGAAGACTGTTAATGCAGGTGGAGAGATGCCTTTGTTGTTCCCCATTATGCTGTTTGGTTTTGGGTTTTTTTTACAGTGCTGTTCATAAGGTTATACAGCCTGTAATGTAAGCTGATGTCCCTCACAGCAGACCCGCTCTGCCTTTAAACCTTGCAGAAGTATATCCTCTGCTGAGCTTGTGTGTGACCATCTTGGTTTTGTTGATTTCCTTATCTTCTTAGGAGCTGAAGAAGCTAGGACTGGGAGATGACGTGGATCTGCACATCTACGAAGTCCCAGTGGAATACCAGGAGGTGCAAAGGCTCATTCCTGCATTACAGAAAAAGCACAATCCACAAGTGAGTAAAGGGAGGAGGAGAAAAGACAGGGCATATGATTGAAATTTGTCATGCTTCCATCAACGAGCATAATGTAAAGTCCCATTTTTAATGTATGTTCAGACTGGTAGTCCCTCACTAGATCTTTTCCTCTGTTGTCGTGAGAACGCGTGAATTTGTAGAATTTTATAGCTCAGAATAGAGCGCTCCAATTAATGGGAGCAGTCGGTGTGAAGAGGCCACTGCACAGGGCTGTCTCGACAGCTTGCGGTTTGGCTGTGCCACCTGGGCTGTGGCAGCGGTGGGCTCGGCCGTGAACGCGCCAACGTTCATTTTTACCCTGAGTAAATTACAATTTAGGCCAGGAAGGGGTGAAACAAGAATTGTTCTGTACTGGCCCCACGAGTTCATTGATAAAATGACTCGTCACTGTGCTATTCACGCAAGGACTCCTGTAACAACTCCCTCAGTCTTTAACTGGGAATAGCAGGCTGTTGATTCTCCACCATTTGTATTTTGGTTGATCTAACGTGTTTCTTTTCTCTTGTAGTTGTTGGTTCACGTAGGTGTTTCGGGTATGGCCACAACTGTAACTCTGGAGCAGTGTGGCCATAACGCCGGTTATCAAGGCTTAGACAACTGCGATTTCTGCCCAGACTCTCAGTGTTGCGTAGAAGGTGGCCCAGATTTCATTGATTCTGTTATTGACATGGATGCGGTTTGCAAGAGAGTCTCGGCACTGGGGCTGGATATCATGGTCACTACATCTATCGATGCCGGCAGGTATGGGATGCCAGTGATCGATGGGGAAAGTAGACTCATACTGCAATGCATGTTTCCTTCGTGCTCAACTCACGAGACCTGTACGATTTGTACGCATTTCACTTCTCGTGGGGCTGGCAATACCATCTATTTTTCAGTGGTCACCCAATTGCCAGGGGACAAAAGAGAGATCTTTGCCCTAGATTTGATTAAAGCAAACAGGCTCACAATACCTGGCTTGCGTTCTGCTCTTTATTGCAGGGTGTTGCTGCAATGCTCAATGATAAGAATATACAGTTCCTCCTGGCCAGCAGTTTGCACTCTGTATTTGTCACTTGTTGCTGAGTAAGCTCTATTCCTGTGTTTCAGATACCTCTGCGAGTTCATGTATTACTCTTCCTTATACCAGAGCCACGGGAGGTCAGCTTTTATTCATGTGCCTCCGCTGGGAAGACCATATACCGCAGAACAGCTGGGTCGGGCACTACAGGCTATCATAGAAGAAATGCTTGATGTTTTGGAGCATTCTGAAGACAAAATCAATTGTCAGCATGAGCACTGAAAGTGGGCAGAAGTTATCCTAGTATTGCACTTCCAAAATTATCCCTGCTACTGAAGTACTGGGGAAAACGGTCTGAAACATATGGACCCAGAATTGGAGACTTCAAAAAGGAAAATTCCACTTCTAGAAACTGACTTTTTTTTTTTTTTTCTTCTGTCAAATGTGTGCATTTCAGCCTAGGCAACAAAGGATTCAAAGTCTCTTCTTGAAAACACCTGCAACTACTCATTTCTGAAGTGTGTGTGCTGTGCTTTATCCAGAGCTTGCCTGTCAGCCAAGTGACAGCTACTGACCAGTCTGATACGGTGCAGGTGGAAAGATTCTCATCTGGGCTTGGCCTTCAGGTGCAGGGAATTGATAACCTGGTCTTCTAATGACTGGTTCTTAAGTTGAAAGGTTTGCTTTCGGTTTGGTTTGGGGTTTTTTTCCCTCTTTGGCCCAAATTATAGCTTATAATGTAAAAGCATGACTGAAAAGAGTTGGAATGGTGTGGGTTTGTCTGTTGGAAAACAGCACTTGGTGGAGATGAGGAGTCTTTGAAATTGCTTTGCTGAAATGGAAAAATATTTTATTTCTCACCCTGCATTGTCCAAATATTTGTAGGGTCCTCTGTAATGTCCTGGTTAACTGGTAGCTGCAGATAGAAGGGATGTGTTTTGGGTTCCTTTTGTTATGGAGCAGGAAATAGCTTTTTTTTCCTCCTTGTACACATTATGAGTCTAACTTGCTCCAAATACTTCCAAATGTCTTTTTTTATTACGCTCTCGATGCCACCTTCCTCACTCAAGCCAACCATATACCTCCTGTACAAAACACATTGTTTCATATGTGTATAAAACAAATCATTAGCGGTTAAATAGCTTTGCTAAAGGCCACTTTCTCCACAGGAGATCTTTATCCTAGACTCTTGGTGCTAGCTGTTATCTTTAAGGTTAAGGTTGAGTAATTTATAACTTCCTTAGTTCTAAATTTTCATTCTTGTTAAAGGTTAGAAGAGTAATGTTTAACTTAAATTCTAGATTGCCACCTTGATTTATTATAGGCATAAATATGCAAAGTGCGGATTCGAAGACGTTCTGCCAAATCAAATCTAAACCCTTAAACCTATTCCCACTGTCTGTAAACCAGCGGCAATTATTTGAAAACTAGGAGTTTTGCTTAGAGTGAGTATTCGGGGCTGTTTATTAGTGTCCCCCTCCCAATGGGAGGGTACAAAGTGCTGCTTCTTGTGTGAACTTTCCCAGTAATTAATTTGGGGAAGTGTACATGCAGGTTCTAAGCAGGACTTTAAAAGTGGTTGACGCTAGTCGCGTGTGTAGGTTTACTTCCAAATTACCAGACTCCAGCGAAAGACAGATGATGGTACAGTGGGAACAGACACAAAACTGTAATCGATGACCGGTAGGCCTCATTGAGGGGCCATTTAAATGAAGAAGTCTGTGATTTGATTCTAATACTTTTACAAATATATATATATATATATATAAAAAAACCACAACATTTTGAACCATTTTAAAATACCATTATTTTAATTTTTCTAACTATGAATGATTCTGCTATAGTATCTCTCAGTGAGAGCTGCCGTTGACTTGCTGTTTTCCAGTAGAAGTCTAGTGACAAAGGAAATGCCACTTCTCCTTGTCACCCTTGAGGGAGGACGAAGACTTCTGCAGTCGTAGTAACTTTGCTAAGGGGACCTGTGTAAGAAGATGTTTGGAGAGACTTCTGGTTTAGCGAGGAAATTACTGCTGTATTTACTCTACAGGCTTTCCTGATCAAAAGAGTTTGCCTTCAAATTAAATGTTCTCTTTTGCATTCAAATACAAAGTAGCACTTGTCAGATTGTCAGCAGGCAGGCAGACTTTCTGATTAGTAATTTTTTATATTTAATATTTTGTTTAAATATTCGTGATCTGACACATTTTTGCAAATAGTTGAGCTACTTATCTTGTAGGTTTATTCCTTTATCTGGTAAGAATTTTTTGTCATCAGTGTATCCTAGCTGCTAAATTTTTGAAAGAGGAGTAATTCACATATTCTGCTAAGTTCAGCAATTGATTTAAGTAATTTTCAGTAACACTATTTAATTTACGTGTAATGTAGTTGTGAATAAAATGGGAGTGGAAGATCAACAGTTTAGTGAGGCAATGACAAACAAAAGGCCGTGGAATCGAAGTGGCCGTAGGAGGGGCTGGTTGGACCAGCGATGCCTGTGGGTGCCGTGCTCGGGGAGCCGCGGGGGGGGCGTGAGGCAGGCGCTGCCGGTCGGTGCCTCCGAGGGAGGGGTGCCCTGCCTGTCCCTGTCTGCCCAATGTCTGTGCTTCCTTTGAGCGTACGAGCGGGCAGCCTTGGACATCCCCCTGGACGTGGCTGAGCAGGAGTGGCTCCAAATTCATCTGTAGGGATGGTAGACGGCAGCGGATGCGTGGGGAGAACGAGTTTCCACGGTAGTTTATTCAGCCCGTGGGGTATGGCCTGTTCGACGCCTGTAGATGCTCTTCCTTGGGTGCTCTCCGCTCTTCAAGGGGAAAATCTTGAGCCAAATTCCGTGGCTGCTGTTTGTCTAAGGACTGCAGCAGTTGACCTCTTCCATGTCACTATTAAGAACCTCATTTTTGAAAATACCTTGCTGTGGGCATTACTTCGAGCTGTGCGTTTCCTCATAATCTGTTTTTGTGAAGCTTCCATGTGATCAGTTCCTTAGAAAACATAATTTATTTTATAATCTTTTTGGGGTTTTTTGAGAATTAGTCCTCAGAGATTGTATTTGTAAAAGGGTGTCTTGGTGGTAGAGAAATTTTGTATAGTGAAACTTTAAAAAAAAAAAGGCATTAAACTAATTTTATTTAATCTGACCTAAATTAAATACTTCTGGGTTTTTTGAAAGGCTTTTGTTAAATTCATGAATTCGTTATGCCTTTCCTATAGGTGCGTATTTTCTTTGGAAATACGACGTCAAACTGATGCAGAGCTTCAGAAAGCTGATGTTTTGTGTAACGCGTGGTCTGCTTTCTTCCAGGTCACCAATAAATAGAATTCGCTGATTTGCACTGACTGGGAGACCTGTTGCCAACCACAAAAAAAAATGTTGTGCTAGTGAGTAAGTGTAGGAAGTTCAGGTTTAGTGTTAATTACTGTGCCTGCAGTTTAACAAATTTTAAAAGCTGGTAGAGGTTTAGAATCCTGTGACTGCAAAATTGTCTCTGGGGATGCGCTTCACAGAGAAACGGGGGTGAGAATATTTTGTGTGGAAGAGAGAAATAGAGGGGTTCTGCTGTGTCGGGTCTGATGTCATTTTATCTGCTTGCCAACAGCTTGAAGTAGGAACGTGCTGGTGAAGTTTGGTGATGACAATTTAATTGTTTCAGTTATTAAATGCTGCGGAGGATTTTGAGGAACTCCAGATACTCGTAAACTCCTTCATAATTTGGCAACGCTGATTCAGGAGGTACTTCCTTTGAATTAAACACGGTAATCAACTCTGTAAAACACAGCAGAAAGAAACTATGAGCTTGGAAGTTTCTTTACCTTAAAGACTCCTTATGGGACCCTTCCAACTTGAGATATTCTATGATTCTATTGTCTGGTTGAAGGTAAACACCCATTGTACAGCAGCTCTTTGTCTTTTGGGGGCAGCTTTTGGAGAGGATGTCAAAAATCTGTAGGACCATATAGAGCAGTTCACGCTTCTCTGGAGCATTCCCCAACCCGATTGCTTCCTCCTAAACGTGGCTGTAGTGGGAAAGGATGAAAAGGTCATGAAGATGGTTAGAGGTGTTGAGTGTGGTTGTGACGTGAGACTGCAGCCAAGAACTGCTGAGCTTCCAGAGTCCTTCCAGGAAGGACATGACTGAGGGTGTTCAAAAGTTTAAGACTTTATGAAAACTGACCGGTTGCTCTGCTTTCACCCCAAAAAGGAAGGAAATTCAAAGGCGAGGTGTCTGGCGTAAATCTGAGATTAAATGCTTCCTGGCTGACTCCTTGTAGAAATTGAGAAGGTGTTTGCGTGCAGCATCGTGTTGTAAAGCGTAGCCTGATGCATTGGGTCCTGCCTGCTGCCTGCAGCAGGAAAACAGACTCATCGAACCGGGGCTGTGATCTAATACATCAAATTATTTTTATCTCCGTGGGGTTTGTACTGCACGTACTGTGGTAAGTCGGGTAGGAAACTCTTGTGTTTACTTGCCTAGAGAGTCACACTTAGATGTAGCATTCAGACTCCGCTGTGTCTCTCACTGGCCTGCCGGTTGTGCAGGCAGTATTTAACCTTTTAGTGCCTCAGTCAGCTGGCAAAGGGGATTATTCCGGGCCACTGTCACACAGTGCCATGCCTGGAATAAAAGCCCAAGAGCTTCCAGGCCTGCAGACTCGCAAACGGACAGCACAGACTCCCAGTGTTGGTGTTTTTGTTAATGAAAAGGCTAAAAAAGTTATAATCCACTGAAGTTTCTTCTAATTCTCAAATAATCTTAGTTTGATCGAGCGCGTGATTTGTTGACCTTGCATGCGGGCTTTCCTTATGAAATGTGTAAAAGGAATTGTGGTAGGGAGAGCTTCGTAAAACCAAAACCGGGAAAACCGCGTAAATGAGCTGAGCTGGTAATTCCCCGTGAACACAGGAGCTAGCGCTGGACTAAAGCAGCGACCACGGCCTGGCCACGTTATCTCATGGTTTAACCCGTTGAGACTCGCACATCTTTTTTAACTCATCATGTGTTTGTCATGCTCTAACCATGTGGCTGGTGCTCAGGCACAAAGCTGCTTTAAGAGTGAGTGGTAGCGTTTGGAAGCTGACTGGAAACCGGTATATTTAGGTGTAGAAAGTACACTTGGGGGGGGGGGGGTTGTTATGATTTTCAGATTTCAACCCGCAGCGCAGATAATGAAATTGTCGGCAATGAATTTGTACGTACTTTCACACAGGAACTCCCTTCCCGTTGTCTCCTTTGCTTCAATACGCTGTCCGATAATGTTCTAATGAGAGGAATTTCAGAGTTGCAAAGGCTTTCTTTCAAACCGTATCTGTTGGCTTGGGTAAAAAAAAAAAAACCCAAACCCTAGTTGATAACATAAATACACATCTTGACGTAGATGGATTTGTTATTTTTGCACCAGAAACCCTAATGGTTTGCAGTATGAAGTGCACTTTTTCTTAAAAAAAAAATTGTATTCATGTCTGATTTGTGTCTTACGTGATGAAAGTGATATTCTGCCAAGCCTCCAAAGCTGAGGATATTGTTAATTCTTCATCGTATTAATCGAAACCTGAGATCTGCTTCTGCTCAATCGATTTTAAGACGAAGTAGAGAAGAAAATGCCTACCCATAGATAGGAATTAAACATAGGAAATGAAACTTTACACTGCCCTTGATTAAAACTCTGTGCTACTTAAATACCCGTTCAGGTTTTCTATTGCACCAGCTTCTTAAATCGCAAATGTTTACTTTGATGAAACAGGGAGTGCCTTGTCCTGTGCTGGGCTTGCTTTTGGAAAGCAGAGTGGTGGCGATGGGGACAGATGAGCCCTTTGCACATCAGGTGGGTGGGAAGACCGGGCTTTTGGCACTGGGAGAAACTGCTGACCTTGTTCAGTATCCCCTTTATCTGAGGATGCTCTTCAGAAACTGCACTGAATTGAGTTCTCGAGGTTTTCTGACACCCGCTCGGATCTGACAAAGGAAAAAAAAAAACAACAACAGAGTATTTGCTACTTGGTTGTCACTCTTGGCTTGGTTGTGAAGGTTATTCTGTCTCTCCTGTAAGGTTACGTGTTTTGTTTGGACTCCATCCTGCATGTTACAGCATCACTCAGCCTCGTGGGTCCTCTGTGTGTTAATTGTGGTGACAAAAGCAGTTGTCTGTCTGGGTATCTCAGGTGTTGCCAATCTCATGCTTATCAGGACTCTTGGAGCTACAATTCTAAATCTGTCGGGGCTTCTGTTTTTCTCAGTGTGTTCTTGCAGTGCCTTGTAAAACCAAACAATCTAGTGTGTCACGAAAGGGCTGTGTAATAAAGAACCGTTAACATACTTTCAGCTTGCTATTGCTAGACTGGACTTTGTAACTGAAAATCTAAACCGATGTTTCAAAGTAAATAAAGAGTTTAACTCTGGCTCCTGGTGTTCTTTCACACTCATCGGAAGAAGTCTTTTTCAAAGATGCCTTTTGTAGGGTGGTGATTGCGTATGGGTGATCACAGCCTGACCGGGTAACAGCGTATTTGGGTTTATACCCTTCCCTAAGCACCTCCTGCTCTCGGAGATGAGCCCTCGGCCTGTGTGGATCCCCTGCCCTGTGCCGCGTGGCCGTTCTTCGGGATGGGAACAGACGCTACCCTGGCTCCTTCTCTTAGACCTCATCTTAGACAACATCTTGGATGTTGGTGTCATTTCATTCAGAAGAGTATTTGGAAGTTTTCTCTTGCCATCATCTATTATCTATGTGTGTTTCTTTTATCTATTATGTTTGTTCTTTGTACCTTGAGGTAAATTTTCCAGCTCTCGCTTAGGCTACGTGGTCTAACGGAGCCCTTCTCAACAGAGCGCTGCACTGAAATATTTATGCAATAACTGTTGAGCGTTACTGGTATTAAGGTACAGAGCCCCGAGGAGCGCGTCCTTCGCCGATTCCATGGAGACTTTAAAGCAAGCAGCAGCACCCTTGGTTCTTGAGAGCCTGTAATTCCCAAAGCTTTGGGAGAAAAAGCTACGTAAGGGTTTTGATTTGTGAGTTTGAGGCTTGCTTATCAAGTGCACCCTCAGCAAGTTTGCAGACACCACGTTGGGTGGGAGTGTGGATCTGCTCGGGGAGAGGAGGCCCAGGTGGCCAAGAGGGCCAGCGCCATCCTGGCTTGTATCAGGAGTGGTGTGGCCAGCAGGAGCAGGGCAGGGACCGTGCCCCTGTGCTGGGCACTGGGGGGGCCGCCCCTCGACTGCTGGGGTCAGGGTTGGGCCCCTCCCTCCCCGAAGGCCCTGGGGGGGCTGGAGCGTGTCCAGAGAAGGGCAGCGGAGCTGGGGAGGGGTCTGGAGCCCCAGGCTGCTGGGGAGCGGCTGGGGGAGCTGGGGGGGTTCAGCCTGGAGCAGAGGAGGCTGAGGGGAGCCCTCATCGCTCCCTACAACTGCCTGAGAGGAGGGGGGAGCCGGGGGGGTCGGGCTCTGCTCCCAGGGAAGGGGCGATGGGACGAGGGGCAAGGGCCTCAAGTTGTGCCAGGGCAGGGTGAGGTTGGGCCTGGGGAACAATTCCTTCCCCAAAGGGCTGTCAGGGGCTGGAAGGGGCTGCCCAGGGAAGGGATCGAGTCCCCAGCCCTGGGGGGATTTAACAGCCGGGCAGGGGCAGTGCTGAGGGCCAGGGTTTGGGGGTGGGATGGCGTACATTTCTCATGCTGAAAACACCAATTCTACTCCGATTTTTTTAAATTCATGAGGCAAAGTCTTGGAGAGTGGAGTTTGGAGCCATGGTCTTCCAGCGATTGGCATTGCCTCTCTACATCCCAAGCTGGAATTGGGGCAAGACTAACTCTGGTTTTACCCTCCCTGGCATTACTTTAAACAAAGAAAAATTAACTCTTCCTTCTCTGTTCTTAGGCGAGGTATCTGTAAGGCCCAGCCTGTGCTCGTTAGTGCCTCTGAGATGTGCGGCGGCTGGAGCACGAGTGCCCAGAGTCCGTCCCGCACGGAAGGGGATGGGAGCCTTGCCCGCGAGCCAGCCTGCCTGCAGCCGCCTCTGCGGAAGACAAGAAGGGTCGTCACACGCCCCGGCAGGGTTCCAAGAGCTTCCCAAAACTTCTTTGGAGATATTAGCATGCTGCAGGGCCAGACAGGCGGTTGCTTTCCTGGGGGAAGGCGTTAAAGTCTGATAAAACTTCGGGGCACGCCAGCGTCAGATGCATGAGGAGCTGGCGATTGCAGCTCATCCGATTGACTTCTTTGGTTTCCTTTTAAGCTTGAGTTCCGTAGCCGTGTCATGCAAAGTCTGCGTTGCCCAGTGAACCCTAAATCTTTCCAGCCTTTTCCAGACCTATCAGTTAATAAAGTATTTCTGTGCTATGTGCCCTTTATTGCTCTCACGTGGGCTTAAACGGCGGTGGCAGTTCTTCCCCTCTCCGTAGGCATAGCCTTGACCAAAGGGGGTTTCCACAACGAAGCCTTGTGGGATGCCGCAGGTGACCCCCTGGCAGCAGAAGCTGCTGTGATTCCGAAGCTGCCTTTGATCCACAGGCTGCAAATCCCTCGCAGGCTTCCTAAGCCACTTGGGAACTGGCTGCAAGGCATTTTCTAGCCAGATTCCTTCTGCTGCGCTTCTTTTCCGGAGGAAGAGCTCCCTCGAGGGCCGTGGGAAGATGAGCAGCACGTCTGGAAGCTGCTGGGGTGCAGCGAACTCCAGCACCGTTGCATGCTGCTTTGCTTGAGAGCAACCCTGGAGCTCTCCCCACCTTCCCCAAGAGCATCTTCTGGCCTTGCCGGGCTGCTTCATCGCTGGCGGTCGAGTGCTGCTGCGGGCTGGCAGCCACCGCGGCTCCTCGTGTTGGGACGCGATGCAACCTGGCTTCAGCTGAGGACAGGCAGAAGCCCTGCGTTGGCTCCTTTCAGGTTGCAACCCTGTTCCTGCTGCCACTGGTCCTGACTGGGAGCAAACTGGGACGACAGGAAGGGCTGGTGCCACCAGATGGTGCTGCCATCCAGCCGGACTGCGCTCCGCTTCACCCCGGTGTGCGGGGCTGGGACAGCCTGGCACAGGTACAACTCTTCAACAGCTTCAGCTTGGTCCTGAGGGCTTCTCATGGTCCTGCCTGTCACCCGCCTCAGTGTCACAGCAATGGGAAGACACGAGGTGTCACCAGGGAAGGACCAGCAAGGCGAGCAGAGCTTGCACCGAGGGTGCTGGTAATTCAGCATTTGCCCCTCGCCAGCTGCCCGGTGGAGCAGGCTGGATGTCGGATTGCTCACCGCAGGGCACGGCTTTGCTAAAACCGAGGGCTAAAAGCTCGATCTGATAAAGCCCAGAGCCAGCCCAGTGTGGCGAGGTGGGACAGGGCTCGGGGTGGTCACAGCGCTCCTCGCGCAGAAGCTGGGCTGTGAGGACTCGCTGTGCCCCTGGCCCGGAGAGTTAGCGGTGGTTTGTGACTGGAGGGGGGATCAGAAAGGAAAACGTTATGGTTCTTTTTGAGTCCCTGCTTTTTCTGTCTTTATTTGATGGCCTAGCTCTGGGAATGGTTTTTTCTCCAGTCTGCCCGGCTGTTAAATCCCCCCAGAGATGGGGACTCGACCCCTTCCCTGGGCAGCCCCTTCCAGCCCCTGACAGCCCTTTGGGGAAGGAATTGTTCCCCAGGCCCAACCTCACCCTGCCCGGGCACAACTTGAGGCCGTTGCCCCTCGTCCCATCGCCCCTTCCCTGGGAGCAGAGCCCGACCCCCCCGGCTCCCCCCTCCTCTCAGGCAGTTGTAGGGAGCGATGAGGGCTCCCCTCAGCCTCCTCTGCTCCAGGCTGAACCCCCCCAGCTCCCCCAGCCTCTCCTCAGAAGACTTGTGCTCTTTTCTTATGCTCACAGACACCCAGCGTGCGATGGGTGCCGGGGGGGTGTTGAGATCTTCCCCAAAGGTGAGCCAGGGCACGCGCTCCCCAGGGAGGACGCAGGCTGTCCCGTGAGCCAGCCCCTGATGAAATCACTCTCGTTTCAACTGGCTTTATAAGGTGATAAGCTCTTCCTGCAGGGCAGCGTTTCCAGAGTGATGTCATGCTGTTGGGTAAGCCCCGTGTCAATGAGGTCATTATGCAACCAGAACTCTTCGGAGAGATCGAAGGTTTCGCTGGTTGGCGGCGAGGAAGCTCACTGTGGAGCATCCCACTTGGGTTTCTTGGATGCAGATCCAGAGAGCTGGGGAGGAGGTGTCCTTGGTGGACCGGCTCCACATAGATCTGAATCTTAATTCTTTCTTGTAGCAGCCTGGTATGCTCCCCCTCTTTTCTTGCTCCCCTACTCCTCAAGCCCTCCAAACCCTTGGTAAATGAGGTGGGATTTTTGGGCAGCATCCATCTGGCAGCCTGCTTGCCCGCCGTGTTTTCCTGGCTTGCAAATCAAAGCTGACCTCAAGCAAAGGTGCTGGTGAGCCTACCCTCTCTCGCAGCCGCTGCCGAAGGGCTCCCCAGAGCTCAAATCAGAAACTTGCAGCTGCGGCTCTGGTGCAGGGGAATGGCTGGAATTTCCTGCCGGCGGGAGCAGCCCTCGCTGCCTTCGGTGGAGGCGTGTGCGGGCAGGTCCCAGGCCAGGGCTCGCCACCTCTCACACCCTGGGCTGGGTGGCTGGGGATGGACAGGCTCCCGGCACAGCGGAGAATTCCTGGGATGAGCTTCCCATGCCAGGGATGATGCTTCTGGCCTCGTATTTCCCCGTGCCAGGGCTCCTCACTGTGGCATTTCAACCATGCTTTTCTTTCCCTGCTGCTTGGAGGCACCTCATCGTCTGGCTCCAGCCTTCCGGGAGATATAAATGGATATTCACCACCTACCTCTGCTACAGGCTGGGGTTTTCTTGGCTGCTTCCCAACCAGCATCACGGCTCAGGCCTGGGGGAAAGTCTCTTTTTACTGCTCCTCTCCAGCTGCTTCCCGCTGCGGTGGATGCTCCGGCGTGGGAGCAGCGTGCTCTGTGTACACAGCCCTTCCCCGAGTCACGCTCCGGTGACTAATTCCCTCCTGACGGGCGCATGAAGCCTGGTCCATGCCCAGGTTCACAAATAAATACATTTATTTTGGTTGCAGGTTAGGCTAACAGCAACCTCGCCTAATTCTTCAGCCGCTTTCATTCTCATGCCTCATCCAAAATTGTGCCTTGCATTTAAAAAACTATCCAGACTCTTGAAAATCTCATGGTTTTAAGGAGCTTCCTGGGTTGTCTTTCCCTTGTGGCATCTCCTGAGGCTTTCCTTGGTAAAAGAGAAGCTGCTCTGGGTTATGCGTAGGTTGGATTTGATTTTCTTCATCCATTTCCCACCCCCCCCCCCCCCCCCCCATGGATTGGAAAGCTTTTCGGAGGAAGGATTTCGAGCTCATCTGGGTCCCCGCAGGTCCGGTCCCCAGTCAGAGCTGCAGCTCTCGCTCTGCCGCTGCCTTCTGGGCTCAGCGCCGCCGTCCCCAGGGAGCACGATGCTCCCGAAAGCCTCGGCCTGGGGGTACCTGCTGGATCTCCACTGAAACTGGAGGCGAGCGCTGTTTCAGCACGTCGGAGGGGCGAGACGCATCCCCCTTTGAGCAGAGAGGGGCTCACATGATGGAACGCTTCTTTTGAAAGCTGCTTCTCGACGTCGCTTCGATCCTGCCCGGGCTGAGCTTGTCGGCCGCTCCTCGCGCAGATGCTGCTCTCGGGGCGCTCTGCTGCGTTTCTGCCTGCTGGAGGGGAGACACCCACGGCAGGCTGTAGAGCGTCCTGGCCAGAGGACAGACCTTACCCCGCTTGTAAATCCAGCCGTCCGGGGAGGCTGTTCCAGGAAAGATGCTCGCTGCAAGCAGAGAACTTCCGCGTGCCAAAGGCATTGCTGTAAGGAAGGTGTTTGGGGTGGTGAGCGAGGACCTCTCAAGCGAGATTTCCATTTTTGGCGGTTGGATGGGAGTAATTTCCTGCTCTGCTGGGAATTCAAGTTAATTGTTGACCGTGGGTGCTGTCAAAGCAGAAGCGTCTTTGTCCAAGTGGAGCAGAAGTCTCATTTTTGGCAGATGCTGTAAACTTGCAGCAAAGGAAGAAAAATGTGATTCCCGCTGCGATGGGGCAAGAGCTGCTTTTCGCTCACCTGACCCAGCCTGTTTGCCTTTTATTTAGAAACGTCTAAAGGTCAAGACAGCTTCCACTCTGCCGATTCATCGTGACAGCAGCCAGTGCTTGGGAAAACTCGGGATGCGGCTTCCCAGCCATCCCATCTGGCAGCAGAGCGAGAGCCCTCCTCTCCCATCCCTCTGTGCCCGTTTCCAGACCTGGAATGAGATGGGAGGGAACAAACCTTGTCCGTGACATGACCCATGGACCGCCTCGGAGGCCGGCGGGGTTCCTCCCCTCCACCCAGGGTTTTCTCACCCCAAATTACCCCTGGAAGTGCTGAAGCTGCCTCCAGCCACCAACTTCCCTACAGACCAAGCCCTAAGGGCTGCTTGGAGCTTCACGTGGTGGCAGCAGATACGGGAAGCAGACGCCGCTCTTCCCTTCTTAGCCCTTGGCTGAAAAAACGATCCGTGGGAAAGTGTTACCAACCTCGCCTGCAGGAAATATCCCCCCTCCGGCACCCGACTTGCTCAATCCGAGTGGAGCACCCGAGGTCCCGTGGGTCCCGGGGAGCACCCAGCCCGGCGCTGTTTGCCTTGCAGAGGGGTGCTGGGGGTGCTGGGGCGCTGTAACCCCGCTCTGTTGGTCCTGGGGCTGATGCGCGCCCATCCCTGGGGGGCTCTGGCTTTCACTGGAGGCTCTCAGCGCCTTTTCGGGAGCTGCTTGCTCAACGGCCACAAGGCACTGATAGACCTAAAATCTGGAGGACACCACTTCCCCTCTTGCCGCTTGCGATAACCAACGCTACCAAGATAACCGGGGTTTCTGCAAGCGTGCGGAAGTTTCGTGCTTTTCGGGGAATGGGAGCCCTCCGGAGTGCCCTGTGCCGGCGCTTGCCCCGCCAGCTTCCCATCACCCGGGCTGGGGAGCCGCGGGGGGAGCAGAGCGGGGCCAGCCCCTGGGGCACGACTGCCTCGAGCTGGGGAGGCGATCGCATTCGGGGAGCCACGAAGCCCCGGCTGCATGGGGCTGGCGTGGGGCTGGTCCGTCCTGCACGGTGCTGGGAGCTCCTCTGGTCCTGCTCTGAGCCCTGCCTGAGTTGGTTCAAGTTCAAGGCTGCAGCCAGCTTGCATTTCATGGGGAAGTGACTAACGGTCGCGTTCTCCTTCTCCTTTCTTCTGGTGTTTAATCTCAGCGTTTGCAACGTGGCACTGGCTCAGCTGGGAGCCGCGGGTGGCTCTGGGGGACGCTGGGGGTGGCAGCAAGCATCTGCCACGTCCCCCACCGTGCTCCCTGCCAACCACCTCGGGTCTGGAGGGGGAGAGAAGGCCAAAAGTTTATTTACATCTTTCCGGGCTCAGCAGTGCATGCTCTGAGCTTTCGCTGGGCTTCCTCGCAGCCTTTCCAGCTGCTGCCCCCCCGCCCCGCTCCATGCGACGCTTTCATCACCAAAATTTCCAGTTTCCCTCCTGTTCACTACATGCGGAGGATCGTCGGGTAAATCTGACCTTCTGTTGCAAAAGACGATGCGCTAACGTCGCGGTGGGGACCGGGGACCGGAGGAAACGTGGGATGCTGTTTACGCACGGAGCTGGGGCTGTGCAATCGCATCTTGCAGGCTGGTGAGGACACGCTGGGACATTTCATAACGGGTCGCTTGGCATTCACAACCACTGCTCTTAAAACACAAGTTTTATGGCTGTTGCCGGACTGTAAATCTCCGACTTCCACGCCTGGCGCCTTTCGAGGGGAAAACATCCGGCTTCGGCAAACTTTGATGCTCTCCGAGCGTGAGCCACCGTGCGTCACTCGTGGATGGGGCCCGTACCACGCATCGCGCCCACAGTTAGAAAATTCATTGCAAAAGCAGAACTTCAGGATTTAGGGGTTTGCTGGGTCTTGCTCAAGGGCTGGGCAATGTGATTGCTGGTGGGTCAGGGCCTCTTCCTGCGCCCAGACGCTCGCACGGCTCCGATTTGGCTTTGGACAAGTGCCTTTGGTACCCGGCAGATGGTGGAGGGTGCTGGTGGCTGAGCTGGTGCCTGCCAGGGACCCGGAGAAGCTCGGGGCGGGGGCGGGTGGTGTGATGGCTCTGCCCTGGGGCATTACCCGGAGGTTTGTGGTCCTCCTGGGGTGATGCTCCCTCTCCCTTCTTCCTCGAACTGGGGGGCTGAAGGGTTATGACCACCCCAGCTGATGAAACCCCCAGGGGAGGGGATCACAGAGGGGCTTGGTGCTCCTGGCAACTCCTGAAGGAGCCCACGGCTCCAGCTGGACCAAAAGCACCAGCTGAGGAGCCAGAGCTCAGACCAGCTCCACGTGGGATGATGTTCTGGGGGGGGGCTCATCCGAGTGCGTTCCCTGACCGGCTGCCAGAGGGATGGGTGCCGTGCCACCCGTGGCAGCAGCGAGATGGTGCCCAGCTCCTCACGGGACAAAGCACTGGAGATAAATCTGTCCCTGAGGTTTCCCTGCAGGCAATGCTTGGGGTTTCTTTCCAAACTGGGGGCTTTGGGCAGAGAAAGGCAGCGTGAGGTGGTGCGAGGTCTCCGGGTGGGCTCCTCCCGCCCCCCCGCCATCCACCCCTCCGCAAGGATGGATCCAGAGGAGCTGGAGCCCGGGGCAGTCCCCTCCACGTGATGCTGCCAGTGCTGAGAAACTTCTCCTTTCACGTGTTTCAGGGTGAAACATTTCGTCTTGGTTTTGACTCCGGCAACCCCTCGAGAAACTGGGTGGGAAAGGCAGGAGTAACGCTGGGGCCGGCTCCCGAGGAGGAGCAGAGGATCAAGAGCCGTAAATCACGGGATTACTGTGAGCACGTTCATCCCGTAGCGGGAGCGCAGTTAAAGACCAGGCGCTTGGCTCGACTTCAGGACATTTGGGAACGGCCTCGCCTGCCCCGGCCGGCGCCAGAGCGGGGGGGACCTGCCCGTTGCCTCATCCGACCGGGGGTTTCTCATCTCTCTGCTCATGTGTTTTGGTCAAAGCATCCCTTAGGAGAAGGCAAGAGCCGGGTGGTCCTGTGCCGGCCTCAGCGGCTCGCTCCCACCGTGGGTTTTCCCTGCCCTGCCACCCGGGCAGCCCCGCGCTGGCACAGCGCTCCCTCCCGCACGTGGCCCCGCTGGCTCCGTGCCACCCCGGCGTGCCCGGCTCCATCCCGACCACCTTCAGGCTGCCCAGGGGTGACGGAACCCCGGCTGCTGTTGCTTCAGGAGGGACGGGACCCGGGGCAGGGCCCCACTGGCAGCTCGGAGGAGCCGCTGCTGCAAGCCGGGGCGCGGTGTCGTCATCCCGTTTGGCACGACAAGGTCCAACACGGATCCACTCCCTCCTCCATCCATGTGCCGGCACGAGCCGGGCTGCCCGGCCTCCCTGCTCCACTCCTGTTCCGCAGGGGGTGCAGGGAACGGGCTGTGTGCCCGGCTCGGCCCCGCGCCGTAACGGGGACCCGGGTACCAACGGGGGCTGGCGCAAGGTGAGGGATGGAGGAGGCAGCCGAGGATGCAGGGATGGGCGAGCTGGGCCACGATGCTGCCCGCAGCGCTTGCCCGCCTGCACATCCCCCCCTCTCCATCACCCCCCGCCGCCCGCTCGGCCGCCTCCGAGCCCATCGGACATCGCCCGCGGGGTGGGGGAGGCGAGGGGGACCCCCCCGGGCCAGGAACTGGCGCGGTGATCCACGGGGAAAACGGGAGGTGAGAAGGAAACGTTTGTGTCTGAGAAAAAGCGTTGCACGGCTCATTGCCACAGCTGCAACCGGCTTGCAGATCGCCCAGCTCCCGCAGCACCGGAGCTCCCGGACGGAATCCCAGGCGCCGAAGGGCGATTCCTGCTGGGTGTTTACTGCGGCGTCACCCGCCGGCAGCCTGGGACGGGGAGGGGGGACGGAGGGCGGGCAAAGTTCGGCTCCTATAAAGTCAGGTCTGGTCCACTTCATTCATTCCCCTGGCAGCATCGCTGGGAGCTGCACGTCCAGCCTTTGCGCAAGAGGTTTTGCAAATAAATCCCCCCCCCCCCCCCGGGACCACCGGCTGCCGGTGCGATGCCGAGGGCGCTGCGGGACGCGGGGGCCGCCCTCACCTGCCTCCAGCTCCTGCTGCTTCTCGCCGGCGTGGAGCTGAGGCCCCACGCGTGGGATGAGGACAGGCTGCAGCTGGAAGCCATCAAGAAGGGGATCCTGGAGCGGCTGGGGATGCCCGCGCCCCCCGTGGTCCGGCACCGGCTGGACCGGGAGAGCATCCGGAGCGCGCAGCGGCTGTACCCGCAGAAAGCGGCTGAGCTGGTGGGGAACCGGAGCCGGGAGGAGGAGGAGGGAGCTGTGCCTGGGACCTTGCACCTCCATCGCCTGACCCCCACGCGTAAGTGGCCATGGCTCCATCCCGTGACCCTCGTCCCCCCCCCGGGCACCCACACGTGTGTCCCCCAACGTGTCCCCACTCGGGGATGCCAGCCCGGCTGCCTGGGCATGTGCCGGGACATGACCGGGCATGAACCGCGGGCATCCTCATCCCGGCCCCAGCTGCTTCCCTTGCCCTGGCAGCAGGGAGGAGCCACCCCTCCGAGCTGTTTTGCTTAAAAATGCAAAACCCAGTAAATTGGGGATGAAAGCGGTGACCAGCGTGGCGGTGGCGGCTGCCGGTGCTGGGAGCAGGGTTTGAGCCGGCTTGGGGGTGAGCGGAGGGGAGGTGCCGACCCTCCAGCCCCAGCTGGCTGCTCCCTGCATTTGGGGGGTTTATCTGGATCAGGTGATTTAGGGATTTATCTGGCTCTGGGGTGATTCAGCTCCTGCTTGGGCTGCGGGGGGACAGCCGGGGCACGGGGCAGGGGGACGGACCCCGCTGGGACCTGGGGGACCTGCTCCAGCACCAGCTCCCACCCCTCGGTGAGACCCTCAGGCTGGGGGTCCCCGGGTCCTGGGTGATGCAGGGCTGAGGACGAAGTTGGATCTCCCCGGCCTCAGTATCCCTTGGGATTTGGGTGATTCCCCAGCGGCAGCGGTTTGGCTGCCCGACAGGAGCGGTCACGAGCCTTGGCTGGTGGGATGGATTGCTGGCTCTTACATCAGCTGTCCTCCCTGTCCCCACAGTGCTGCGCCAGCCGGACATCCCCCAGCGACACCAGGACCGCCAGGGAGACCAGGACCCCCAGCGACACCAGGACCCCCGTGGCCCCTACCGCTACCATCTCACCCTCTCCCGCACCGAAGCTTTCCACCAGCAGCTCCGGGTGGCGCGGGCAGAGCTGAAGCTCTTCAAGCAGTCGCTGTCACCCCCCAGCACGTCCCTGCTCGACACCTCGGCGCCCTCCCGTGTCAGCATTTACACCCTGGGGGGGGCTCAGGGGACCCCCCAGCTCCTACGTAGCCAAGAGCTGGACCCTGACACCCCGAGCCTGGACCTCACAGCAGCCATCCAGCCCTGGGCTGCCGGTGCCGAGGACACGCTGCGCCTGGAGCTGACCTTCACAGCCGACATCTCAGCCTTGTTGGACGCCTCGGGGGACGAGACCCTGGTGTTGGAGGTGGAAACCCACGAGCCCGCGGGCCGGGGGGCCAGGAGAGCCCGGGGGCTGGAGGAGGAGTGCGGGAAGAGCGATGGGAAGTGTTGCCTCAAGTCGCTCAAGGTCTCCTTCCAGGACATCGGCTGGTCGGACTGGGTCATCGCCCCCAACAGCTACTACATGAGGTTCTGCGAAGGTTCCTGTCCCCACAACTACAAGCCGGCCAGCATGCACGCCCAGATCAAAGCCCGCATGCACTCCCTCTCCAAAGCCACCCCCCCGCCCTGCTGCGTCCCCGCCGGCTACGACCCCATGGTGCTGATGCACTACGACGGCGAGGGCAGGCTGGTCTCCACCCTCTTCGAGGACATGCTGGTCACCAGGTGCCACTGTGCCTGACGGCATCACCTCCGGCTCGCACCGGGACCTGTCACCGCCCGGAGGGGGCAGAGCCCGCCCGCCTCCCAGCAGCTCCGGCATCCCAAAAACCGGGCCCCGTGGCACAAAACGCGCCTCCGCACCCAGCCTGGCTCCACCACCCAGCTCAGCCACAGGGTCTCCAGTTCTGAACCCCCTTCCACAGGCCACGATAACTTATTTTCCCCTTATTTAAAACCTTATTTTATTTGGTAGATGGATCTTTCCCACACGAGAGAGCCCAAGCGGGCTGGGGTGGGTCTGTCCCCGGGTGGCCGCAGCCCACCCCGCGTCTGAGCATCACCTCTTCTCTGCTTAGAGACTTATTTATACAACCCTCTTATTTATTGCTAACTTATTGTATTTTATAGCACAATATCTTTTGGGGAAAGGGTTTTATTTTTTTTTGTGTATTTGTATTTTATATATTTCTATAAAACAGAGGAAATGTAATAACGTTAATGAATAAAGTGATGGGCCCAGGGATGCTGGCTGCTCTTCCCACACGATTGGGTGGGGGTCTCCAAAGGCACGGGGTGAGCACGCCTTAACAGGGGGTCCCACAGCTCGGACCCTCGGCCCCCCTCCACAGGTGACCAACCGGGAGCTGGATCCGTAAGGATTTGCCGGTAAATCCTTCGGGCTTCCCGGGGCCGGGCCAGCCCCATCCCCGCCCCGCAGCGGCTGCCGTGGCGGGTGAGTAATGCCTGGGCGATGCTCCCAGAGACCTTTGAGTTGTTTGTGTCCTTGAGATGGGCGCTGGGCACAGCCTTGACCCTTTGGGCGAGACGTCCGGCCAGGACATGGATGCTGCCCAATTTCCAGGTACCTCCAGCCATGGGACCCCGTGGACACCAAGGGG
Organism: Butorides virescens; assembly: GCA_017310255.1. Lineage (NCBI taxonomy): Eukaryota > Metazoa > Chordata > Aves > Pelecaniformes > Ardeidae > Butorides > Butorides virescens. Next base: position 1,906 of record JADKXX010009716.1, on the reverse strand, counting down.
TGGGTGGAACCCCGGCTCCCTCAGGCTGTGCCACCGTGGAGGTCGGTGGCACACATGGTGTCCCCAAGAGACTCGCCGCAGCTGGATGGGGTGGCTCTGCTGGTCACGGCTCCTCTCTGCTCTGTCCCCTCTTCCAGCACGTCCCGGGGACATCCTGGGCTGTCCGGCCTCTTGGCAGCTCCCAGTGGGGACCTGGGCTTGAGGGATGTGGGATATGGGGACCTCCACTCTGGGGACAGGGTCTTTGGGGACCAGGGTCTGAGGGACATGGGATATGGGAGCCTCCACGCTGGCGATGTGGGCTTTGGGGAGCAGGGCTTGAGGGATGTGGGACACGGAGACCTCCGCTTTGGGGATGGAGTCTCTGGGGACCCGGGCTTGAGGGACACAAGCTATGGGAACCTCCATTCTGGGGACGTGGACTTGAGGGGCCTGGGCTTCAGTGACCCCCACTCTGGGGACCTGGGCCAAAGGGACCTGGGCTCTGGGGACTTGTTCTTGAGGGTCCTGGTCCTTTGGCACCCCCGCTCTGGGGACAGGGGCGCTGGGGGTCCAGGGGCTTTCCTCCCAGGGACCTCCAGCCTCGGGCAGCTCCTTTGGGTTAACGTTCACAGCTGCCCCCACGCTGCCCGCACCCCTTATCGGGGCCGTCAGCGCCATCAACAGATAAGGAACCACGGCGCTGCTCAGCCAGGGCCACCCCGCTGCTGCCAGAGGGACGGATCCAGCCCGGGAACGGCAGTGGGGCAGCCACCCCGAGCCCCTCCTGGGGCTCCCAGCAGACCATGAGCTACACAAGGTAATTTAAGATAATTAAAACCATTTAATGAGGCACGGTGGAGCACCAGAAGGACCGGAGCTCAGGGGACACATGCAGAGTTGGGGGGGAGCACCCACAAGTCCCTATGTCCCCAGGGTGCCGGTCCCCTTGGGGTGCGCAACCTGGCAGCGAGGGGCTCAGGGATCTTGCCGGGAGCATTAAGAAAAGGGGGCTTTTGCTCTGTTCCCCAAACTGGCAAATTTAGCAGGAAAGGGGGGGGGGAGCAGGCGACAGCGGGGTTGGTCCCAGTGCCCGGATGTCCCCGACCGCCCGTACGTCCCCAGGCGCACGTGCACCCTGACGTCCCCCCTCGGCAGCCAAAAGGGGAAGAGGAACCGTGCGCCGCGGCCGCCCCACGGCCCCCCGCTCTGCCAGCTGGCCCCGGGGGGGCCTCACGCACGTCCCCGGCCGGGCAGGCTCCGGCTGCGGGCGGGTGCTGTGCCGAGGCGTCCCCGCCGTCGGTGGCCGCCGGCCCCAGGAGGAAGCGCCGGCCCTCGGCCCTCGCCCTGCGGTGGGAGCTGGGGCAAAGGAGGGGGCTGGGGTGGGGGAGGGTTAAAAATACCCCCCCGCCCCCCTGAGAAAGGCAGCCCTGGCCGGATGCATGCGTGGGGAGCACGCGCGTCCCCCTCCCAGCTGTGGGGATACCCACAGAGCCTTCATCCACGGGGAGTGCCCATCCTCATCCCCTCTGGGCTGGAGGGCCACCAGGGAAAGCCCTGGGGAGAAGCACGGGTGGGAGCCAGAGCTTCACCCCCCCCGGCCCCCCCGGCCCCCTCACGGGTCAGCGATGATGTAGAGGCCGTCCTGGCTGGGGCCCTGCGTGTTGGCGTAGATGGGCTGGTCCCCGAGGACGGCCTCGCTCCCCAGGAAATAATCGTCATCCACCGGGACCTGGGGGCTGGGGGACACAGAGGGGTGGCACCCACCACGCCGTGCCCAGGAGGTGGGGGGGGTCAGGGGGGGCTCGGTCCCTGACTGGGGAGCAAACACCATGGGGAGGCTCTGGGGGTGCGGGTGGGGGGAAAGGGCTCACTCCCAGCGAGCACCCGGGCCCTGGGGATGGTGGGATGGGGTGGCATGGGATGG
>JADKXX010009713.1:0-56282 GCA_017310255.1 Butorides virescens | reverse complement strand
CGGCAGCACGCACATCCCTGCTCCGGCAGCACTCACATCCCTGCTCCAGCTCCCCACGGACGTGACTCAGCCCCCACGCGAGCGAGCTCAGACGTCAAAAACCCAGCTCGGCAGCAGCAGCCCCTTCCGCAGCCAGAGAGCGGCCGAGGGGAGGCACCCGAACCAGGCCTGGGCCCTCCCCAGGAGCCCCTGGCCCGGCCTACGAGCAGTCTGGAAGAGCCCCCACAACCTAGGAAGCTCCAGCATCATCGATCCCCAGGGAAGCAGCAAGGCCCTCGCGTGCCAGCGCCAGCTCCTGCCCAGCTCCGAGCCTTCCCGCTGCTGCTGCCCGGGGCACGCACCCTCCGGGCTGCTCGGTGCTCGTGGGACCCCTCTCAACCTCCACGCCGACACCAGTGATGGGTGCTGCTTCAAAAACAGCTCTTCCCCTGCAAAAAACTGGGCGCTAATGCCATTGGAGGGGGGAAGACCCCCAGCTCCTGCCACCGCACGGAGATGCCAATCCCATGGGAGCACCAGAAAAGCTTCCCCAAAGAGTGAGAACCCTGGCAGGGGGTGCCCAGAGAGGGGGTGGAGGCCCCATCCCTGGGACCATTCCAGGCCAGGTTGGACGGGGCTGTGAGCAACCTGATGTGGTTCAAGGTGTCCCTGCTCCTGCGGGGGGGTTGGGCTGGGTGGGCTCTGGGGGTCCCTTCCCACCCAAACCATTCTGGGATTCCAAGAGCACGGCCGCTCCGCAGCGGCGTTTCTGGGCGAGAGCTCCCGGGACGCAGCACGGGGGGGCCCGCGCCGGGCACCTCCTCCTGTTTCTTACCTACTGCTCTGCTACTTAAACTCACAACCGACGCGGTTCCTTTTTAAGTTTCCTGCTTTCAAACTCCGCGCCAGCCCTCTATCACCTTTCCCTTTAGAGTTTTCTTGCCCGTGAGCAGCACTGAAAAGAAAGAAGACGACCTTATTGTGCGCTTGTTTTCCAATACAGTGAATTTATTATATGTTGCAAAATCAGCATTCAGCTTTTTAGTGTACAAAAAAGACACTAGCTCTTAAGAAAAGATTAGGAAAGCTGAAGACTATGCTGCCTTTAAATTGTAACATTTTGGCAAAGTGAAAAGCTCTTTTGTAAACTCCAACTCCATGGCTCAATATAGTTTTATCCACAGTACAATATTACAAAGTAAAACACAGTATCAATAAGTTAAGATCATACTTAATCACCTAGAACTGGTTTCTATTAACCCAAAAAGCACAAAATTTGCCTATTCATAAACTCTAAAGGAAAAAACAAACAAACAAACAAAAAAGGCAGGTTCGACTACGATTCTTTAACACAGTCCAAAAGAAAAGTGAAGCGGAAAGTTGTTGAATGCTAATTGGGTCTCACAGTTTGGATATTCATTAAATATTTTCAGTTTTTATATTCAAATTTTAGAAGTTCCAGAATATACATGTAAATGTACACAATACATCTTTGTATACAACTCTGTTTGCAAAAATATCTTATAGCAGATGTATAAAGATTGAGATCCATCTCTATCCCCCTCCCCCCCAAAGCAACAGAAACGAAACCAACCCCCGTTGAAAATATTAAGGATCAGGAGGAGAAGTGTTTCCATGGAAGAATTCACTCGTCCTGGGTTTGTAGCTGCTGCCTCTTCCGCCATCTGAGCGTTGGGCTCCTCAGGCTCCGCAGGCGGAGGCGAAGTCCCACCAAGCCCCGCCGCTCAGCGCGCTGCCGGGTGGACGCTGGGAAATTCGGCCTTTGCCAACTGAAAAAGCCGAAATCCGCGTCCCCGCCGGCTGGCGATGCCGCTCGCAGGTCTGGCACCGACTGGGTTTTGCAGTGACAAATCTCACAGCGGGTCCGAGAAAGCGCGGCATCCTGGTTCCTCCACGCAGCCGAACGCCCCCTTCCCAGATCCCTGCGGCTCCGGTGAAATCCGCCTCGGTGCCGAAATTCACAGCTATGGGAGGCTTGTTGGGATCGGAGCCCAAGGGAGGCTTGAGCTCAGACATCGCCCCCAGCCACCGCTTACTGCACCGACCCCGTGCAAGACCTCACACCAAGGAGGAGGACTCAGTTTTCTGGGCAAAAGCTCCTCGCCTTTCCATTTTCCAGCTTTCCCTGAGGAGCCGAAGCGCCGGAGGCAGGCAACGTTACAGGAACAGGGATGCCCGCAAGAGAAATGGCTCCCTCACCTCCAGTCGTCTTTATTCGGAGAGGAAGGGATGGGACCACAGCGTTCCCCAAGCCCCGAGGCGCTCGCTGGGACTCCCCTAGCGAGGCTCTCCGGGGCGCTCGCCCTGCGGACCACCGCGCTCCTCGGCCATCGCACCTCTTCCCCCCGGCTCCCCTTCACCGCTCCGCTTCCCAGCGGGTCGGGCTCTGGCAGAGCAGCAGCAGGAGGTGGCTGTTCGGTGGGAGTCGGGGGACCGCAGCCGGGGGGTCGCCGGGCCAGCGCCGCCGCGTCCCTTTGGCTGGAGAAGGGGACGGCGAGGTCCTGGTGAGCGCTGGACGCGAGGCGGCAGGGAGGGAAACTCGGAACGCTGCAAGTGACAAAGCAAAGCGGTGGTGGCCCTGGCTGGACAACGCAGCAAAGCCAAATCAAGCCAGAATGGAATTATTATTATTTTTCTTTTTTTAATACAGCAGATGGACCCACTTTTTTGGGGGGGGGGGGGGGGAAAAAAAAAAAATACTCTTTGTGTAAGAACTGTTTCCCTCCTTAACTCTGCCATTCCGCTCCTTCAAAGGGTGAAAGACTCTTCAGTGCAACCTCCAAGGGAAGGAGCCGCCCCAGGGAAGCAATCCTTTACTGTGAGATAAACGGAAGCGGGAAGAAGTCAAATCACACAGGCTGGCAGGATTAAAAGGGGAGAGGGGAGAGAAAGAAATAGCAGAGTTAAAGGACACCTTTGTGCTTTTTGGCGTGTTTCTCACACCCTGGCCATACTCTAAAAAAATGTTCCCTTCAAGTCCAAAAACAAAACGAACCAAACAAACAAAAAAAAAAAAAAAAAAAATCAAGAAGAAAGACTGCACGGAGAAGCTGGCTAGATAAAGCACAACAGTGGAAGTGACCCGCATGGGAAAACGCTACCTTGCTTCTCTCACGCTCGGGCGCCTGTTCTGAGACCGATTTGCTGCTGCTGCTTCTTTGGAAAGACACAAAAACCAGAAGAAAGCATCGCACCCCCCCCTCCCACCCCCCATGGGTCAGTACAGGTAATAAAGTAACTCCTCTGGGTAACTAGCCGATAAGCTTTAGTAATACTGCAGTTGTGAGACAGGGAAAGTTCTGAAACACTTGGCCTAAAAGGAAAAGGGAGGCACAGTTTTAGAAAAAGATGCTTTTTTTTTTTCTTTTATACAAAAATAGACCATAGTCTCGTTAGCAATTAATAAAATTGGCTGCCTTGGTATAAAATTATAAAAGTCAAAAGACAGACAGGTCTCAATCTTCCCAGCATTGGTACGTGAAGGTTACTGCAGGCAGACTGGACCACGCATGCTGGAGAAGCCACTGCAAAACGTTTACGCCCGCTGCTTCCAAACGCACAAGCGGATTAAAAAAAAAAAAAGTTTCTTTTTTTTTTTCTTTTTTTTTTTTTTTTTTCTCCATGAAGGATCCACTGCTGCACTGCACAAGGCACTCAGTGCAGATCCCCGGGCTGATCCCCTCCTACTGACACAACCACCTCAAGAGAGCACACACCGGAGATGACAAAAGCAGGAACAAACAACGAGAGCTCTGGGTACTTGGTGTATTTAACGCGGTGCCATGTAGAGCAGACAGCTTGCATATGAACAGTCGCAGGTGCCAGAGAAGGAGGTAACCTAGCAGCATTCCAGTTCCTCACCATTTGAAGGACAATTTGTAACCCAGTGGACCTGGGCCAGGGGTAATTACACTTCATGCCAAACTTTAATCCATGAAAACTACTGATTCTTAACCTTTGGGAGCTTCGTTCACTTTAGGCAAGTTTTCCCTTAAGTGTCAAACGCTGGCTTCAAATAAGCAGATTTTTTTTTTTTTTTTTTTTTTTTTCTCATTTGTTACATTCCAACATTCAGAGAGGCTTAAAAACTCGAGAGGACTGTGCCGGGCGCTGGGCTTGCGACCCGGCTCAGACACGGACACGACAGATTCGGCATCGTAAGTAATCCCCAAGTTCTTCAACCACGAGGAATTAATGCTCGTCTCTGAAAGGAATCTAGTTGTATAAAAGGGAACGTAACGTCCAGGTGACTTTTTTCTGCCCTACCCAGTCCAGATTAGCGCCAGCTAAAACTGCTGTTGGTCATACTCTGCTATCAGTTTTTTAATATGAGCCAGTTTGTTGTGGAGGTATTCGCAGCGGTTCTTCTCTTGGCTGTAATTGGGGTTAGTCTGTGGAGAGAAATGAGAACGCAGTGACGAAGGCAATTCTGCAGAACCCAGCAGCACCTATGCTGAGCCCAGCCGAGGCTATCGGACCTCAGGGCATAAATACACGACCAAGGAATGAAGCTTTTCTGGCTGGAGGAGCAGATACCCATTTAAAATGGACCTACTCTGTCCAAACAAGGCAAAGACCAAAATCCCTTTTCATCAACGCCCAGCCCCAGGAGCCTCGTCAGAGGGAAACGCGTGCACCTTGAGGGAGGCTCAGCCTAACGGGGAGCAGCTGGGCCGCCGCGTTAGCTTCCAGCAAGCATCACCTGCCCTTCAGCCCCGTGTTAGCACTGAGTTGTGCAAGCCTGGGAGCTTTAAAACAAAGATGAACTTGCAACACATAGGGAACCTCTTCAAAAAGCTCCTAAATCCCTCGGGGACAGCAGAGCTCAGGGCCATATTCATAGATGTAAAAAAAACCAACCCCAAACCAACAAGTCCCAGCCCTGGTGTATGGATGCCCCAGCCTGCCTCAGCATTTCTACCTCATCCAGCCAAATCATAAATCCCTCTGGTCAACAACTGTTGCTTTACATATACAGACAGAGATGTAAATTATTCTGCGTGCCCCCCACACCAAAAAGCCATGCTGAGCCCCCCAGGGGACTATGTACCCCTGGGATTCGTACTGGAGACCGGGCTCGAATCGTACCCCGTATGTCAGCAGACCCCAAGACCTGAGCCTGTTATCACTCAGCCTGTGCATCTGACATACAAAGTGTTCTTGCACTCGATGGGACAAAGGCACTAACGGAGCGTGTTTGTTCCTTGAGCGAGCGTGCCACCAACACGGCTGATCCCAGGATCCAGGGGAGCAGTCCCGACTCCCCACCAACCCCTCTCCGACCCAGGAAGGGATCGCTTTCTGGATAAGCTCGTGCTGAACAAAGATCTGCTAGAAAGCTTCAGAGACCGGGTTTTTCACTTGGCAAGCACCCATCTCTTTCAGTCACTAGGGGCACCACCCAACAAAAGCCTTTTTCTGTGGCTGGTTATTTTTACTTACCTTTTTAATTTTCCGATATTCCTGTAAAATTTGATCATGGATGGTCTAAAAAGGAAAAGATAGCTTATTATTTCCAAAAGAGCCAACAGTCCTGCAACCTACTGCACAGGCAAGCATTCACCGATGGCTCCACGTGCACAGTTCCTCCTAATACCGACCAAAATCTACTCCCACCACGACCTCCCCCATGAGATCTGATGGCTACAACCAGCCTCACTGACTCCGGGACCGCACTGGTGCCACCACCAGCAGCACTGGAAGGATCAGGCCCCATCCCCCAGCCATAAGAACTACCTGTAACAGGCACTTGGGTTGGCAGGATAATTGGCATTTCCTCCACAGCTCAGACTAATTTTTCCCTGAGATATAAAAATAATTCAGTGAGGAATCACTGAATTTCTCAGAGAGAGGGGAAGGGTGTTTGAGGGAGGAAGCAGCGCCCAGTACAATAGGTGCTCTGTAAAAGTCTGTTTATTATACTCAGTGAGACTTAGTTTCTCAAGATAATGAATAGTTAAAGCTCTTTTAAAATCAGTCTGACAAGTCAAATAATGCTACACTATTAAGATCAAAGATTCCAGAGAAACAGATGACCCCGTAATAACTCCCCTTCCAGCCCCGATGCACGACCATATGTGCGAATATGAATTTTCTGGCTGGGATACACTAATAGCTTCCAGCAGCTTTTGGCTAAAGACGCCAATTGTCTCACTGAGGCCTTTCCTTGTCAACAAGTACCATGATGTGTGCTCCAGCTTGAAAACGAAAGAACAGAGCTGTTTTAAGAACAGTCTACAAAGCTGTCAGCTGTGTGCACGTTCCGAATCCACCAGTTCGGGGCTCGGGGCAGTACGTTTTAGACACCAACCCATCCCCAACAGCCCTGCACACAGAGTAGCTCGAATGAGCCGCAGCATCGCCACTTGCAGAAATAGCTTTTTGAGACAGCTGTTTCTACCTTATATTCTTCAGAGCCCTGCAAAAGTTGCTTCAGCTTGGCATCTAACTGCGTAAACCGTCGAGTTATCCTCTCTATCCGAGCGTGCAAGTCTCTGTACTCGTTGTATTCTGCATTGAAGTCATTTTTGTAACTCTGACGCTGCTCCGAAGAGGAAATGGCTGCGTATTTTCTGGAGGGAGAATAATTCAGTTAATCAATTTAGTAAGCCTTCTCGCCAGACAGCGCGAATACTGCGATGCCAAAAAGCGGGATGATGACAAGTCTACCAGGTGACTGCGTTTGAAAACAAATACAGCCTCTTACGATTCGCATTACAGTAGCGTGGAGGTAACCGTCAGGATTATTGCCTTGGCCTCTGCATAAAACAAGACAGTGTTTGCTCCCGTAATTCCCTATCTATGGCAGATAGGGTGGAATACGAAGGTACAGCAAAGCCTGGGAGCAGCTGAGGGTGTAGGAGGACATTCAGATAGCACTGCTACAGCTTTTCTAACTCCTGCTGTCCCACAGAACATGGAGTTCTGCATCTGTGCCAGACCTTGGAACAGCAGGAATACGATGCTTCCAGTGTTAAGAGTCTTTAAAGGAACACAAAAAGCATTCAGCTATCATTGCAAAATGCTCACAGTACGACGATGTGGCAAGCGCACGACAAGAAACCACGCTGAACAGACGGAATCTATCTCTGCTACCTTCTGAAGACACCCAACATGAATTCAACACAAGAGCTCGTGTTTAACGGATGTGCCTTTGAGGCCCTTTGAAAGTTATTCAGCTCAACAAAAAAGCCATTAAACCTGACGTTTTGCAGAAAGCCCAGCAGCCAGTCCTCTCTGATGGTAAAGCTCATCTTTTTGTCGGCGATGACTCTCATTTGCCACCTTACTCAGTCTGCAGCAGTGCCAGCTCGGTGTATGAACACGTATAAGCTAACTTAGGTATCAAATTAAGGGAAAACTTTCCCTCCGTTAGCCTAAATGTGCTCTAGCCTTCAAGAACCGACTCCTTGCTAGGGGCTGGCATAAGTAAGCATCTAACACGGGACATGGTACTATGAGATAAGGAATTTGTCCTCACCAGTATGAAACCTACGCCTCCCATCATCAAAACAGCAGTAACAGCTCTTACAATTTAAGGAGCTGACCACCAAAACAGTCAGATCATGCCAAAAGGTGGGACGACAGACCTTGCAGGAGTTCATAAACTTTACAAGATTTCTCTGGAGATGGACTGAGGAGCTGTAATATCCCTCTACAGGGGGACCAGCACATCTGTTGTAAGAAAAAAAAACAAACCAAACCCCAGCCACCCACATTCTTCTGAATGGTACTAGAAATGCCAACTCCAAGCGGTTTGTACGGTTCATACAGGCCAGCAAACCGCGGTTTTGTAACCATCCAAGAACCCTGTATACCCTCAAGTCAACTCCAGCGACTGCTCCTGCAGAGCCAGGCGTGGATGCCGCCGCTGCCACCTCCTCCTCCTCCTCCTCTATCTCTTCCCTCTGAGTAATTGCAGCACAGCCAAACCAGATCTGACGGCATTAAAAATCCAGGCTGGGACGCACACGGGGAATATCACCCACAGCTACATTTCTTCACTATCAGAGAGCTTTGTTTATAACAGGTTTGGTTTTATGCACATTTTTGGCTTTACGCAGAGGGATTTTTGTGCCTCAGCAGACAAGTGTATTGTTTAATTAACCTCAAGGGGATCTGATTAAAAAGTCAAGAGGTGAAACAGCTCACATCCTAACCCACGGGTTATAACCTCCCCATGAAGAATATTTCACTGGTTTATGTAGATGATCTTGGCTCTGAACAGAGGAAGAATTAGCTAACAAAATCCTTTCTTGCCCTGTCTTCCATAACATAAAAGCAGATCATTTCCTCTCAAAGTTTCCAACTGTAACATGGAGATGTTTAATCCTTTCAAACCCCTTCTAGGTATGCAATGTTTCTTGAAGTACTTTACCAATTGGTTTATAGGAAGACAACCTTGAACGCCACAAGGAGGTAAAGAACAGATCTGATACCAAGTTTAGTTTCAGAAACTATCTGCAAAGTTGGATTTCCTCCTTTTTTCTTTTTTTTAAACCCACCATTACAAAGTTCTATCAAGTAACAATAAAGCCCCACAAAAGTCCCCACTACATCATGATTTTTAGCTTGAAACATGATCCCAAAGCGATGAAGCAACTGATAAATATACTTACAATAAATAATCTGGCATTTCTGAAGTTGATGTTGGTACACTAGAATTATTGCATGTTCCATTTAAACCTGAAAAAATAAAAACCTGTTTATAGACAAAGTTGAAAGCTCTATGCAATTAAACTTCAAATTCATAAACTTATCTGCAATACAGTTTATCGAATACTAAAGGATTTATGGTTTGCTTTGAACTGACAAAGACAGAAGATCCACAACAAGGTGGCTGAAACTTCAAGGTGTCTCTAATATGCGTCTGTCAGCAAAACAGCTGATGCAATGAGTAGCAAAACACCTTAATTAGTTGATAAACATTACCTGCAGGGTGGGATAACGCTGGTATCACCACTGCTAAAGCGCAAACCAAATTTCTGAGTCCAGATGAGCAGAACAGAGAGCTGAGCAAGGTGTACATTCCTCTCCCCTGATTCTACACTATATAGATTTCTCCTATTAATACTCCAGGTTCAGATTTCTACTATTAATACTCCAGACTCCTCCAGGGTACAACAGAGAGGCTTACAAGGCACGCAGCTTTTTCCTCACGTAGCCCTGTAGACAAACGGAAGCGCTCTCTGCTCTGTGAATTTGAAGGAACATGAACAAGCAAGGCTCCACTAAGGATGCTTAGGAGTTTAAGTGAAGGGACCAAAGACCTCAGGAGGGACGGGATTCTGGATGTGAGCCTAAACCAGACCCCATTCTCAATGTAAACCAAACACTGCGTTACTAGCCTGGAGGAAGCAAGCAGCTGGGTACAGGTTTGAAGAGGGGTATTTTTCATGAACTGTGTATTATACTGGAAATCCTAATCAGAAGGTCAACTGCCTCCATGCAAAGGCAGCAAAAGAAGAGGCAAGTGGAGAAGGCTACAAAGGATTTCACCCAACCGCTCTGCAGAAGTGTGTTTCTCCTTCCCTCCTCTTCCCAAGCCCCTTACTTAGAGCAAGCAGCGCCCCAAGAGCGCAGCCTCCCCAGGCGCACGGGCGAGGTACGCGTGTGCCCCAAGCCTCACCCATCCCTACGAACTGTAGGGAGCATGAAACGCTCGAGTAAGAAGCACAGGCATGTAAGAGCAATAACCTAATTGCCTCTTTTAAAATTTGATTTTTCTCTGAATTTCCACAGAAAGGCTTCCCTGAGCAGAAGGGAAGAATGGCAGAAAACCCAGTGTCGTTATAAACACCCCAGTCTCAGATTCCTACTGCAGACATTTGCAGACAATTCTGCCTTCGTCCCTACCTGACCGCCAGCGTGAAAGGAGAACGTGGCGGAGAAAAGGAGGTTTATTTTGCCTATGAGTGCCACCTACTGTCTGCTGAAAAGACCCCAAAGGGCCCTCTGCCGCCTCCAGAGCCAACCTCCCAGGAGGAACTCTGCTCCCCTGCAGCCCCGGAGCCCAAGGGGGTTTTCGGGAAGGCTGCCAGCCATTTGCTGCAGACAAAGGGAGCAGGATTCGGCCCATAAGGCACAGAAGGAAAAGATCCCAATTCCGATGCGAGCTGGCTGTACGAAATCCAAGCGGCCACTGACCACATCCTGTTTATGATTGCTCCCCAGCCCAGCTCGGATTCGTTACCTCGCATACATCAGCGGTGCAGCAGGAACAAACCCCGGCTCCTACTAATTAGCAAAGAGCCAGTCATTAAACTGTTTTTAAAGCAAAGCAGAAAAGGTGATAAAGGGTCAGCAACTTCATGAAGAAAGAATTCAGAGTATTTTGGTATTTATAAGAAACACTGACAAAAATCCACATCTCGAGAGAGAATGTCTGTGCGTATCCACTGGCGTTCAAGACAAGACACACGGTACGCGGGGAAGAACAACAACATTCACAGAAAAAAACTGACACAGAAGTTAAGATCAAAGCAGAAGAAGTATCTGAAGAGCGTGGTTCTGCAGGGCCACGCAACGATCAGGACTACGGACTGTCATGAAAAATCACCGGTGAGCCATCCGAATGTGTTCTGTAGGTGCTACAAAGACTGCGGGGAAGGTGAGAGCTGATATCGTATTAACCTCAATGCCCTACGAAGCTCTCCTTTCCCAGGAATTCAGCAAATTAGTTTCCATTTCAAGTTACTGCCTTTTTTGAGCCAAAATTGGATGATTTTCACGCACCGAGCACGAAGACGAACTCAGTGTCAGAAAGTAGGAACAGGGCAAAGGAAAACAAGATGGATGCAAAAAGAAATTGAACACGAGATCGGGACGGCAATATTCTTAGGGGCTGCAGGGGAAGTCCCACTGCTCTGGGGAATGGTGAGAAAGCCTAACGAAACAGAAAACATGAGAGCCACAGGCACCGGCAAGCGAACGGATCGGATTAGCCAACATATATTCCCTGCTCTAACTTCTAAGAGTATGTGGAACTGACTTAAAAATATATTGGTTTGATGGGAAACATTTTCATTGCGTCTCAATGGGTAACAGATCCACGGTTGTGTCAGGACCCGAAAAAAACCTGTCAGGGTAATAGTGGGATGCAACACGGAAGCTCTTCCAGCCTGCAAGAGCTGGTGGTGTACTGCTCGAACAGCATTTATCACCAGACTTATCTATTGTTGCTTTTGTAGCCAATATTAAAAGCTTTTGTGACTAACTTTTCATTACCGAGTTAAAAATCAATACAACAGCCATCGCAATACCAAACACAAGCAGAAGAGCTGTAAGTCATCAAGCAGCGCTGCTTTTTTTCCAACAGATCTTGATGTCTGCCTTTCATCCCCATATATTAATAAGGCTTTTCATTTAACAAGGAGAAACACGACACGGTCTGAGGCAGTTCCAAACAGCATGAGAGGCTCAACAGGAAAAACCTGATACCCTCTGGTGAGAGGAAGCGCGTTTGTTGATTTGTAGGTAGGGACAGCGACATTGTGTCGTTAACCACACAGTCACTGCAAGGGGACACGCAACCGCTTTCCTCAAATAGATTTAGAGCAGAAATCATCCTCAGCTGATAACCAAGGTTATCTGAGCCCAAGCCGTACCGGAGGAGCTCTCGGCCCGTACGTACCTGTGACCTGCTCCTGGGGAACACTAACTAAGTCAGCATTTTTTATTACTTCACAGTCCTGCTTCTCCTCTTTGCATTTCTCTTCATTTTTCTTCTCCTTTCTCTCCTTTTCCTTGTCTTTGTGCTTTTTGGATTTTTTCTTGGTTTTTACATACGAGCTGCAATTGTGCTTGCTCGTTTGGGGACAGTCTGTTGATAAAGGATGAGTCAGTCTGTCAGCCGTCTCCGGGTTCTCACAGTCTCTGCCGTTGTGAGTCAGGTCATTGCTGACATCCGAAAGGGGATCGTGAGGCCTTGGCAGCTCCAGCACCGGGAGGCTGGAGCTGGAGCTCACCGACTCCGGGAGAGCCGGCGGCAGGGCAGGGGCAGGGGCGTCCTTCCCGTTGGAGGAATTCAGTTTCCCGTTGAAAGTGGGCTGAGTTCTGTGAGCCAAATGCGAGATCCTGGGCTTTTTGTTGGCCAGGGGATCGATAAACTCCAGAGGCTGGGATCGTTTCTGGGGAGGAAAAAGGAAAAAAAAAAAAAATAAAAAAATCTTGAAGTCTTGAGGCCAGAATTTTGGATGCTGTTACCACTAGGTGGTGGTGTAATACCAGAGAACAAGGGAGCACCCCCAGAAAAAGCTCTGCTATCTGTGAGAGCTGCTAGCAATCCTCCCAGCTCAGAGGCTGGTCCTGGACACAGGCTCCAGGACCGCCAGGTCCTACAGCTGATCCATCCCAAGCTGCTTCCCGACAATCCCGACAGCCGCTCTGGAGCCCACGGCTCAGCGGGAGGGCTTACAGAAACCCACCATCACATCAGCAATCGTTGATCTTCTGCGCTCTTCATACGCAGGCCACGCAACCCAGCCTGCCCTCGTTGCATCTTATTTCAAATCTAGTCTTTTAGAAATAAACCCCTGTCCTTCGCCCTCCCCCTGTCCCAGCCACTTAGCAGAGAATGGAAACAGCCAGGAAAACATCCATCCTTCTGGTGTGGCATGGCATTTAGAGCACCTCCGAGTCCCCGCGAAGGGAAGATGTGCTCAGACCTCTGGAGCAGGGAGGGATTCACAAGTTCTGCATTTTATTCCCAACTGGTTTTACCAACTCTGTGGTCAACAACTTTACCCTTGCAATACCACTCCTTCCTCTTCTCAAGAAACAGGCACTTCCCAGAAGTAGCAAGAAAACGTCAACTGTTAAGTTCTCAGAATTTAAGGCAAAATAGGACATTTGCAGCAGTTTTAAAAGCCACGTCACAGAGGCCAACATGACCCGAGAATCCTGTTTAAATAAGAAGTGCAGAGACAGAGAAGTGGCTCCTGACTGTCCCCATCAGCCCTACCTGGCCAGTCAGAGGCAGGGCTCGGAGCAGCTCGGCGTGCCCGTGCCTCCCGGGAAGCAGTTGCCCACAGGCTGCGGGGCGGCCTCGGGAAGCTGCGCCACGGCGGAGCCCATCCCTCAGTCAGCAGAAAGAAGAGCTCAAGGCAGAGCCAGAACTACGGCCGTCGGGCTCGGTCCAGCCTGAGCCAGCCAAAATTACCTTGGACGGCCATCAGTGCAGTGGTGTGCGCCGGCCTGGCAGCGCGGGGCTGCAGGAACTCTGAGGAAAGATTATTTAGTGCCCAGGGGAAAATAAGCGATAGCTCTGGTTATTTCTTTTGGATATTTTATTGTTTTCTTTATGTCTCAGGCAGGACTGCCATGGGTTTGCAAATGGAAATTTGCAAACACAGCAGTGCAGCTGGATGCACGGCTGCTTTGTCGGGGAGCCACCAGTTTGCTCCTTTTCCCCCAGTTATTTCTCTTCGCTAACTCCACGGGTCTCAGGAACACTGCTCAGTGGCAGGAATCCTACTTTCCACCTCTCAAGGCAATTACGAAGAGGAGCTGCTCCTACTGCCACAGAGCTCAAGGGGCAAGGACAGCGCGTCCAACCGGCTCCACAACATCAGCGCCTGCGCCCCCCGCAGAACACGAGCGGTGTCCATCTCCCAAAAGGAGGGGCCGTGCAACTTTGCCTACAGGTCCTGGGCGACAGAGCGAAGAACCACTGCCATCTTTTACTCACCCTCCTCTAAAGCCAACAAATACCAGCTTCACCAACCCTGCCTCTTTGGTTACGAGGCGGTCTATGATGCGGTACCTGCTCTGCCACGCTTCCTTAGAATTACCAAACCAGCCTCTTTCTTTGCCTTTGTTCCACAACTGAGCTTTCCTGAAATATTTTGCATTCCAGACTACCAAATCGCAGTCCTCTGCTGGGACTGCAACCATTAGCAGGCATCCCTTCTCTAAATAGAAACTACAGCTATAGAGTATCCAAAAAATGATGGCTTACAATAAAAAGCTGTCTGTGGTTCGCTGTCTGACACAAGCCATTTCACAGAAGCACTGCTGGAAACATTTACGTTCCGTGTTCGGTTGCCCCTGTTTCACTAAGCCTTTTCTAGATCCAAACCGATCATTCCCCCAAAGTTTTGACTGGGTCATCTCAAGAGACCAGAAACATCCCCTAGAGACCTTTTTGATTTTCAAAATACGTACAGCCAGAAGCGAGATGATTTTTCAACCTACATTTTTTCAGAATCAGGTAAAGAAAAACCCAAGACCAGCCTCTTAACAGCATTGTGTCTTTCCAAGCTAACCCAAATGCAGGGGATCATTCTTTATTCATCAGGAACATGCCCACAGCAGAGCAGGAGAGGATTTGGAATTAGCTACCTGGCAAACAAGTTGCACAGTTCTTGTTCTCAATAGAGAATTGCCTCCCTCTCACTGCCAGAAAGCACATAATTTCTTTACCTGCTAATATTCCTTGCCACTAATCCTCAGTGCGTCTGTCCAGACAAGTAGGCATTACACATTCCATTGGCAGGAGGAGAATAAATACTCAACTTGTCTGGGCTGACCCACAGCAGAGAAAGGAAGCCGGCATTTCACAATGCCAGCAAGAAATGCCTGCGCTAAGAGATACCAAGAGGAGTGGGGACAGACTCTGCTTAACACACAAGCAAACGCATCTCCTTTGCGGTTTCGTATCATGGAAGAGCTAAAACGTGCTTTTCACAGCTCCACGCACTGGCACCTCAACAAATCAAGGAGCAGACCAACCTGCCTCTGATCTGTCACAGCAATTAGGTTGCAAAAGGTCAAGGTTTTTAATAACTCAGCCGTGTTTGGGGCTACTTATTACTGCTTCGTTCCAGTCAATTATTAGTAATGAGTAAAACACAAGCCCATTCTTCCAGGAACTCCAAGAGGGATGTAGGCACTGTGGAAAAAAATTTAGCCCTTAAAACTAAACCTAAGACACACTGTCAGAGATCCTCCCCATAGGCCATCTCTGAACCACATCCAGAGGAGAAACAGATGCTGAGGAAACCCAGAATTAGACTCTAACTTAATAAAACAGAAAAAAACCCAACAACCTATTGCCCTAACAGCCTCCAGCAGCAGGTGATTGCGGCGCGCAGACAGGCTCAACGGCTCAGCCCGGACCCATGTCCAGCAGCCAACTCCACCAGGAGCAGATGGAGCCGATTGCTGGCTGTGCACTGACCAGACCCAACACCTTGGGGAGGGAGCACCCACCTGAGGAGGAGAGCTGGAGTTCACATTGTCTTTTGGTGGGCTCAGGGAAGGCGCTTCTCCTTGAAAACCGCTACTGTTCTGTGGCTGACACAGTTTCCTGAAAAACAGAATTTAGGGCTGTTCAAATCCCGTGCTTGACAACCCAACAGATGGCATTTCAAATCTTCCTGCAGAGCAAAGAGTTTTTTTGTGGGCTCAAATTCTGACTGCTTGAAGATGCCATGGAAGCAGCTCATTTCGGCACTTACAGTTTTGATCTCAGACAAAATCTAGGAAGAAGAAACTCCAAAATATCAATATCAACAGCGCACCAGCTTTGCCCTACTCTACTGACACCAGCCAGATTGCCCATATATTAATCACACAGGAAAAAAAAAAACACTACTGTTGCATCAAGTTGCAGCTGTCAAGCTGGAAAAAAAAAAATTCAAGGTTAAAGGTTTTAATAAACTAGCTCTGCAGTCATTTTGTCACCAGCTGTACAGCCTAAATAAGCAACGTCTAAATTCTTCCACAAGAAGCTATAATCAGCTTTAAAGCGCGCACATATTTTTCAAACATTGGGAAGATTATTTCAGAGATAAAGCCCACGACTTTACAAGATTTTCTTTTAACCTGAGCTTGAACCTTCAGCCATATTGCAGCAACATTTAGACGCCTGCAGTTTCACTGCCGTTCTGGCTTCAGTTGCTGCTTTGTTTAATTTTTATTTAGAACAATCTCAACAGCCACAGATCAACTCAAGAAAAGTACTCGTCGACTGTGAAAACAGGAAGGGCAACAGTGATATTCCACAAACACTGCAGCGAAAGTGGCTTTCTGGATGCTGTTTGACTAGACTGAGCAACCTTGTCACATCTCCTAACATGTTAATTATGGATTTAAAAAAAACTGAATGAAAGACGATGACTTTCAATCCAGCAGCTCTCGTAACAGCGGAAAAACATTTCACTACAGTGGTGAAAGAAGGATGGAAAACACAAATAACGTGAGGAAAAATGAGTTAGTCTACCACGGGCACTGTGAAATATAGCGTTTAGTATTTGCAGATGTGCTAATTATTGCAGCTGATGAACCATCGAGTGGCAACCGGACCTGCAAACCGAGAGGACATTTAACAATTGCCTGGATCTAGGCAACCACGCAGACTGCCACAGCCAGCTACGTAAAGCCCTACGTCTGGTGCCTGTGCCCTTTTTGTGAATGTTTTTCTACTGTCTTCAACCGTACATGTTTTTTCCATTTTGTAGCCTCATTACCTGCATTGGCTGAGCGGGTCTTTGTTTGTACAGTTGAATACATCCTTTCCAAGGTCTATTTTTAGACCTTCGCATAACTGAATGCCACAATTCTAGAAAAAGCAGTAAACATTGCTTTCTACAGGGAGAAATTAACTTTTTTGAAAGCCATAAAGATTGCACGGCAGTTGTATTTTTCCATTTAATTATAATGCAACATCAAGGCCATTTAAACGAGTTTGATTTTTCTTTAGCACGCCAGAGCACTTTAAGTGCAAGTTTCTGTTGGTTTAACAAAGTCTCATCTCCAAGCCAATTGCGCTTTCAAATCATGGAAACTGTTCAAACAGAGCATGCTCTACTTAATCTTAACCAAAAGCGTAGTAAGTCTCAAAAACAAGTCAAGTAAAATCTCTATCTGCGTTACAAAACCTGTACCAAGTCAGTACAAACACTCTGAAAACCCAGTGAGGGAAACAGAAACAGTCGGAGCAGAATTCTCCTTTAGGAACCTGGGAGATACGTTCTCTTTCCCCACTGCCTGCCAGCCAAGAGCTTCCGAGCTTGGAGGCTTCACCTAAGGAAAAACATCTGTAGAGGAAAAAAGTCTTTAGCAACCAACGAGACAAAGCTGTCATCTCCGCTAACTCTGTTAAGGGCTATTTTCAGGAAGGAACATGAGGACAGGTCTCCCCTGGACAGTGGGGATCACATTGTATGGGCAGCAGGACAACCAGCACGACTGTTAGGGAACTTCTCTCTACAGAACCGCCTCCTGCTTCTTCATGCACCCCTTACTTCGGTCAAATATTAATCTTGCAGGGCAACCGTGATCTTAACAGACTTTGCAACACACGAAAAACACCCAGGTAAACAAAACATCCAAATAATGCTACAGAAATTAAGCAGCAAAGTCTCCAAAGCAAACAGCTCAAGAGGAACAGGGACATCCACAGGAACAGAGCACAGAGGCAGCTGAGCGAGACAGCGAGGGGACGCGGCTGCACGGTAACGTCTCCCCCCTTGCCTTGAACAAACACGGCAGTCTGCACAGGAAGCCATGTGCAAGGAGATATGGAAAAAGGAAAGGAGAGTTTCAATGGAGAGTTGAGCTGGACCCATTCACCTTAATCCATACATCTCCCGAGATTTTAAACTACCATTAACTTTTAACTGTAACAGCTTTTGCTCCCCATCCAGGTTTTTCCTGTAGCTTTTAGGATAACGATTTAAAGGCAACCTAGGACGATCTGAAGAGTGCCTCCACTTTGATATTCAAGTTTAGTCAACTTGTACAGCTGCCTGGATGATCAACAGATTTACTTTATGTTAAAATAAGTCACGCACTCAACTTACCATCGTTCTACCGACTCCAGTTACCCTGGTTTATAATAACTGACCTGGCCCAGTATTGCCAAGCTCCAGATGATATTACAGAGAAGATGGAATAATTACCGAACAAGTATCCTCTTCAGCAACTGCTGATCTCCTTCAGAGTAGCCAGGCCAGTCCTTCTGCACTTCTTTGTATACGCAATCTTTCAGTGTGAAAGTGCTGTCCTTGGCACTCAAATTTGCCACCTGAAACAAAAGTAATTTGCAAAGAACTGTCAGGGTTTAGTTTTCTCACTTGTTCCAACAGAAGAGATCTAAGATGTAGGCAAACCCTCAGCAGATTTAGCAGCAGTTAGTAGTGTCAGAGAACAAGTAGAGACTTTATACTTCATTTCCTAATTATTTAGATTATTTCATCAAACTGTGCTTTTCCTTTTGCCTTGTCATCGCTATAGTTTATTACGAGTTTCCAAAGCATATCCAATGTACTGGGAAACGAGTGATATCTAACCAGATTATTCAGCTTGGATAGTCTGGAACAGAACAGTGACAGTTTATGCAAATACCTGGAAATGAACCCTAGTGGGACCAGGCAGCTCAGTTATCGCACCCGTCCGACAGCTGAACCGGGGCGGCTTTAGGAGCTGCGGGAGGAGCTCTTGCGGCGATAGCTTAGTTAACAATTGCCAGAAGAGAATTTCTCGCTAAGGCGGCAGTAAAACAGGAGACAGAAAGCTACTTTCTCAAGGAGCGGCCAAGAGAATGCCTTGCAGACAGACAGACTGCACTGGGGAGCTTGCAGATTACACCGTGCAGTTCAGGGCATCAGGATCATCCGCTGGATTTCATGGAGGAGAACTTTTCCGAGGACTACTGCAGGGCACGAACAAAAACCTGTGATTACCAGCTTATAACGCAGGGTTTTACAATAAAGCGCGGCACCGAAATCAGGGGCTGTGGCTCGCTCGGTACGCTCGCAAGAGAAGCTTCGTGACATTTTATCCAATTCTATCGTGTGTAGTTTCCCCACAAAACTCTGCACGGTGCCTACACAGATAGGAAACACTGCTGGAACGGGCAGAATTGTATTAGAATGGAAACAACTTGTTCAGAGTTTTCCCACTTTAAGGTTTTTCCACAGCTTGACTGAAAAATTTAACTTCTTGCTGCTGGTTACGCATCCGAAAGATACAATAGCAGCACAAACCAAAAAGCCCCACTTAAGCTTTCCCAGATACTGCCTTAGTGAACCCTTCTTTGGCGGTTGTAGAGCACTGCAAGTTTAGAAAGAAAACCAAGCCTTAAACCTGGTTTTGTAAAAGGGATACGGAGGCAGAGGTACCAAACGCTGTGCCCGCAGCCAGGCTGACCAAGCGGCAAAGCCAGCGACCGCGTCCCAGATTCACTGCCCTACTGCTCAGAGTCTGACGGCCGCATTACGCTCGAGGCTGGGAGATGATTTTATTCAGTCGGTGGAGATACCGTGCATCTGTCTAAGGCTCAGTGTTCTCCATGGCTCGCTCCATTCACGAGATGGTTGTGCTTACGAGTTCCTATTATCCGTGCGGCAGTAAGATGGTCTCAGAAAAGCAAGTGAAGGAGCAGAAAACCTTGAATTAACTGAAGACGCTGTTAATTCCTCTGCTTTTGCTTTAGGGAGACTATGACCCAGTATTAAAACCCCATGAATTTAAAAGCAAAAAGCTGCAGAACTAATACAGCAAAGCTCTCCTGATAAGCAAAAAATAAAAAGCGCAGTTATCAGTTTACATGATGAACACTTTGTTTTTCCTTTCAGTTCTGTCAGCTTTCCAAAATCCTGAGCCAAAATACAAGAAGAATTTGAGCTGTGTTTTACATTGAGATATCCCAGTAAACATGCCCAAGAGACAAAAGCAAAGCCAGGTTCTTTTTCAAAAACTCTCCGAGAATCTCTCCGGTTACTGCCTCTTGCTACAGCGGGAGGCACGCTGCTGCTCGGGGCTCGTAGCCCAGGCAGAACAACTCCCGATTTTCTCTGCACAGAGGCTGAGAGCTGCTACCTCCTTGTTTTGCTGGTGTGGGACTCTGCAAGCTCCACCCCAGGCCTCCCAAAAATAGAAACCTTGCAAAATGAGGCAAAAAGGCCAGCAGGAACACAAAGTCCTACGAGAGATGCAAGAGCACAATGAAACCCACACCTAGACAGATTTAGACATGTCGCTTTAATGCAGCCTGTAATTTTTAGCTTATCTGTGTCTGCTCGTGGATGGTAGCCCTGGTAGCTACTGAAAGGAGATTAAGTTTACGAGCAATACTTTTACAGCCAAATCAGCATTTAGCCCCATCAGGCTGACACTGTGGACCTGGCCATACGCACCAACTTGCCTGCTGGGGTTTGTGAGAGCATCAATAAAAGGTGATTACCAGAAATGGCATTTCTAGTATGAAACTTATTTCTAGTGTTCAAAAGGGTGCTCGAAAGAATTCTAGCACTGCTGGAAAATGAAGGGCTAGAGGATTAAAATCTAGGGAAGGAGCAAGTTGTGCCAGCAAGAACTTTGTTTTCAATACGACCTGCCCTGTGCCCTTGGGCAAGATAACTCCTCGCCGTCTCGTTCTTTTCAGCTATACAAAGGAGTTAAAAAAAAAAATCCAATACAGAAGAGGGCAGCTGCAGCATTTAAATAAATATCCGTGATGTGTTTTGCATGGTGAGAGCAATAAAGGTATTTACTGCGATTCCTAAAATGGCACCTTCAACATGACTCAAAGTGTTAACAACTGATTCAGCTTGGAGACAGCTTTCATGCTTGACATACAAATAATTCGCTCTGCAAGAAGCCGCATGATCTTCACACCTAACCAGTTGCACTTCTAAGCAGGAAAGGCAGAACAATACAAAGATGATGTAAAGCTTAGCGGGGAGGGACGTATTTTTACTTTCACATAGGAAACATGACACGTATCAATGGAGAATGTTATTTACGTCCACGTTAATAAAAATATAGAGAGATGTATCGGTTATAACAAATCAAACAGCTTGTAGATCCCCTCTTAGATAATTCTCCCCACGACCGACCAGAAGCGTTCCTCTTAAAGCGACTGATCTGGTGAACCAAAGTCATACAGCTTAGGTGCATACACCGAAACCGAGGCGTATACACGAGAGGCTTCTGCTCCCTCTAGCAGAACAGCCACGTGAATTGCGAACTTCTGTCGGACACGGCCTTTAGAGAAACATTCAGCTGCAGCTTCGAGACACACAGGTTACGTTCAGACTAACACAGAAGGTACGACTGTTCTGAGAAGACGTTTCCTTTTACCTAAATTGTGGCCTTCATCAGAGTACAAACCTGTTGCAGAAGGTTGTCCAGCAAATCCTTGTCCTGCTGAGAAAGTCCATCCTTCTGCAATCTGAGAATAAGTTCAGGTTTCTTATAAGGCTTTAGTGCCAGTAAGTGCACAACCCTATCTTTGAAGGGTCTCTGAGAAATCGCACTATTGCCTCTCTTTATTGCACTGGCAAGGTTGACTGGCGTTGGGCGCTTCCTGGAGGGAACAGCATCGGAAGCTCCTGGTGCAGGTTTACGCACCTGAACCTTTTTGCCTAAAATGAGATGAGAATAGTGAACTGCAGCAGTCACCTTGCAAAGGCCAGTGGTCTGTCAACACGTATATGGAGTTCATTACCCCAGCTGAGGTGCCAGAAGATGACAATGAAGGACAAACACAACCAGCACACCCCATCCGTTCCGATACGCTGTCGGAACGAGTATCCCGTGAGTTTTATGATTCGTGACAAGCCTGAAACAAGTAAACAGCAACCCCAAGCTCTGGAAACCTGAGTATTATTGGCCACCAGCTTACATAAAGCTCTCTTTGTTTGCCAGCTTTTCATTTATCCCAAGTGCATGTATCCCCATGGTTAATCTAACAATTTTTTCCCCCTCCCTATGAGAAGAAAATTCTGCATTATTATGTAGAAGAGTCGAAATATGGAGTGGAAAGACCAGAACTGGTCAGCGAGTGGCTCCCTGCTGCTGATCTCAGCAAAACCGCTACTCCAGCAGATGTTTCTGCTTTTAGAACAATAGGAACTTTATGGGGCTGGGTCCACCTCCCTTCCCCCCCGCCAAACACAGCCCCATGCACGGGGTCCAACACCGATACATCGGCCTATTCGTTAGCGCGCTGTCTGTTCTAATGGAGTGAGCCCTTCCACGCTGCAGCAGTAACTGCTTCACCCTCCAATTACACTTAATATATACAGGGGAACATAAAGCTGTCTCAAAAGTTCATCTTGAGCCCTCAGAGGCAGCTTCCTCAACTCTGTCCCAAATGTGGTTCTTGGTTTCTGACAGCATTATACAAGAATTCATTTTCCCATTCCTACTGAAAAACAGCTTTAACTAGAGCCCTCACAGAAGCCCCCTATCACTTAGTAAAGCGCAAATCAAAGAATTTTACTATTCTGAGTACGGAAACAGGTCACAAAGCCAGGTTCCTGCTACCAAAGGCAAAACCAGCAAATTGAAAAAAGAAAATTTGTAGGTTCCAAGGTCTAAAACATGGAAATGCAATCACTAATCACTTGGGTTCAAGAGAGTGACCTTCGCTAGGACAAACATCCAGCATTTACTGCAAGAACTTTGGAGGTTTATTTCAGCACGGCAGTTTGCCACTGCTAGGAAGCAATGTTTTCAACTGAGTCATCTGAAGATACTGGTGATTGTCTGCAGTGTTTATTTTACTGAAATGTAGATTGCATAACCGAGTCCCCATTTCCTGGCTTTTTATTACACACCACACTGATGCAAGCAAGTACGACCCCTTGTCGGCAGGGCTGAGTTAGGACGAGAGGGAGGAAAACAATTCGCACGTTAAACATCCCAAAATCCAGAGGTCAACTGGACTTCATTTCCAGAAATGGGACAAGAGAAGATTCATCAGCTTTCTAGAACTCCCTTAACTCTTGCCAGGTCATGAGCAGCAAAAACAGATCGGGACATTTCCACTTAAGGCTAGAGCCAAAATGTGCAATGATAGGAAAAGAAAAAACTAAGTTAAGGCACAACATGAAGTCTTTTAAAATATTTATGTATGTGCATAGATATAGATGTATGCACACACCCCCTTAGCGTATATATAAGCACCCATATCCCCCTACAGCTGTATCATCTATCTATTCACATATATCTATTTGTTCAAGTGTAAGTTCACATCTCTACTGTTCCGTTGATCTCCAGTTTCAACATTTCATATAAATTCTTCCACATCTGAGCTGCCTGGAATGACTCCACTGACGTTTTAAGTGCTGAGCTCCGTGTTCTCATGGAAATGTGAGAGCCAGCCTTCTCCCTCCAGACCAGCCTGCGAGTGCATCAGCTGACGGTGCTGGCACACCAAATACGTGCGGATCCCACAGGACGACCGTCCTTGCCCAGGCTCTCCCTTCTTGGACCAGTGCTTTCCTCCTGTCTTAAACACTGACAGCTTGTATGTGCAGCATGCACTCCACTCCACTGCTTTTTACGTGGTTGTAACTCCATTTCAGAGCGGTAAACGTTTTAGCAGGAGTATTTTTAAATTAAAAGTTTTGCTCTATCTTTCCGGGAAGCACTTTGCTTTGAGAATCTTCTCCCTCACAAGCCTAACAACTTCATCCACTTACTGTAATGTTCTCAAATATAAGCTAAACAAAATAATCTTCTAGTCTACAGGAAATCAATGCATTTCCTTCCTGATTACTATCTTACTTCTCAGCTTTGAGCGCTTGGCTGATAAAACAATGAGTCAGGGTCAGTTCTACATTTTGCAACTCACCATTCTCATCACAGACATCCTCTAAGAAGAGACTGGCTACAGATCACGTGGGCTGCAGAAAAAACAGCTGGCTCAAAAAAACCCCCGCCCCTCTGCTTTCTGGTTAATATTTGTGCCCTAAGTTTGTGATCAGACTGAGCTTAATTTAAGCAAGGACCTGAGCCCAAAGCTAGGTCTCCTTCTGGAGCCCACTGATATTTGCCAGAGTTTTATTTCCTCCCCTAAGATTCTCCTTTCATCATCACACTAAGATGGTTTGCTTAAGGCTGCAGTCGGCCGCGCTGCTTTCGCCTCTTTGTTTATTAACACAAGCGCTCTGCCATCTGCGTTCTAGATGTTGCATGTCATGGTCCCAGCTGCAGGCACACACCAGATGTGACACAAGGGTGGTGGCACGTTTTAACCGACTTCACTAGGAACGCCGACACTTCTGATGGATCAGCAGCACGCTCTCAGCGTCGTGAGTTCAGACATAATGACGTGTGACAAATGTGAAATCACGCCAGAGCGACGTGACTGCGCACAATCCTCAGAGGTCACGCAAAATTAGACTAGATGTAAGGAAGAAATTCTTTACCGTGAGGGTGGTGAAACCCTGGCAGGGGTTGCCCAGAGAGGGGGTGGAGGCCCCATCCCTGGGACCATTCCAGGCCAGGTTGGATGGGGCTGTGAGCAACCTGATGTGGTTCAAGGTGTCCCTGCTCCTGCAGGGGGGTTGGGCTGGGGGACCTCTGGGGGTCCCTTCCCACCCAAACCATTCTGTGATTCTATGAAACACCACCACACATGTCCTAGCATGAAGATGGAAGCCAGGAAGAAGTCACAATACAAGGAGAGTAGCACCCTAAGGAGTCAGGCACCCCTAAGGAACCACCACATACTTGTTGAAGACTTTCACGGGCAAGCAAAACAAACATCAGCATTTGACTTCAGAAGCTACTGAAGACACCCCCAAATTGAGTCGCTGCTTACCTACGTATCTGCCCCCAGGTTTAATGACTATAGCGCTGCGGCTGCGAGTCTCCTCCTCCGCCTGTGCCATGCTTTGCCTTGCCTTCTGGTAGGAATCGTCAGTAGCACACACAGTGATTTTATCTTGTATGCTTCCAAGGCAATCCAAGTGGATATTGCCGTTGCTGCAAAAGAAATGCAATGGAAAAGATACTCCCGACACTGCCAATGGGCACATCTCTGTCACGGCGAGTAACTGAGGTTGCGTTATCTAAATAATAGGGGACAGAAAAAAGCTGAGAGGTAAACAGATTCTTCTGCGAGTGCATCCTTAGCAAATATACACATGCAAACAGATTAGGAAGACTCTAAAAAAGAAAGAAGGTGTTTTGTTCAGGTTTTTTAGGGAAAAGATTCTACAGAAGATAAGATATTAAAAAAAAAAAAAAAAAAAAGGCTAGATTTTCTTTTGCTGTACCACTCACCTAGACACATACTGCTGGATACAGTCGAAACTCCCTTGGGGGCTGTCCTTGCCAATATTTGAAAGATAAAATGTGAAAGTACGCACTTCCGTAGGTCGATCAGGCCTTGGAATTGCGATGTGCTGTTTGGAAGGAGAAAAATATTGGTCACTTGGGTAGCCCACACTAACACGAAATTCAATTTTTCGGCAGTCTCTATGCTTTATAGCCATTTTGCAACCCACTACGAGTAAAGCATATGGATTACTGCTTAGGAGACTACAAAGAGCAAGCAGCTACAAGAAGGATTCGAGTTAGCAAAACTTCACACACTGAAAAGATACGGTAAGAGAGGTAGAGGGATCGAAAGAACAGCTAAAACGACAGCTATGTCTGTAACAGAACAGGGATCCGAGCGGGCCGCTTGCCGCCTTTCAAAGCGGAGCCCACAATAATCTTGTTCTAGGAATCTGACCCAATTCTATTGATTCAGGCTCAGACTTGCTACCACTGTTTATATTCAATTTAAAGCACTTGAGACTTGTTTCTTTAGAATTAGTGATCCAGCACTAAACATAGTACAAGCCAGGTCACTAGGTAGCATGCTTATTCTTTTTTAAGATATTATAATTCCATAACGAGATTTCATGGCTCACAGTAGAGTGTGACGCTGCTGCTAAATTAAATATTTAATCAAGCATTAAGTGTGCTCCACAGACAACTCTACAGCGATCTGCATTGTTTTTCTCCCCCCAGCCATTCATTTTTCAAAAGGGAAACTGTTTCCCCTCTGCATTCAAGATCCAACATAAATCTCAGCATCTGAGCTCTACTATCACATCAATATTTGATAATTAAGATGGCTTCCAGAAAACGAGACAGAAGGAACATCAGCTTCAACCTATTTTAGGCTACGCTCTACCAACCACACAGATTTATATTTACCCAGATTGCCACATATATGCACAAAATATATATGCCTAGCAAACCGACTCGTGGCATCCACATATGACTGTGCTCCATGAAAGATCACTGCTGGTACAGAAGGGTTTCTGGGTGGTTTCCCTTTGACCTCAGACGTCTACAGCAGCCTGGAAACCCAGTGCATCTGTGCCGCTTTGCTAAACCACAGGGATGTTCTTAGAACCGGCAAGAAATGCTGGTGTGACCTGCCCCGAGCTGAGCCAGTGCAGCATTTTCCATTCGCTCTGGAAAGACCAGCTATCCTGCAGCCAGCCCTTAAAACAGACTTCCCTTCTGTCGAAACGGCAAACCAAGAAACTCAGACTTGAGCAATGCAGGAGGATGAGTTATCCCCTGCACAGTCCCAGGATCCGGATCTAAAAATACTCGGAGCAGATTTGGTGGCGATCCGGGCACCGCTGGGCAGCGCTGACCCTCCGGCAGCAGCAGCCGAGCCCCGTTATCTCCCCTGCCAAACGTGCGCCGGCAGCCTTGAGCCCTTATAATCTGTCCCAGCACCCTCTGCCCCCACCCATCCAGAACAAATAAAATTCTCTTCTGCTTTACAAGCGAGCTGCAAATATCCACAAAGTCAAAGTTATGTAAACAGTAGATTGTGGGTATTTTACAGTTGGCACCGCTCACCCGCTAGTTAATGTGCTGGGAACGGGGCAGGAAAGTAAAATGCAATGGGTCTGTTCAGCTTCTAGTGCTGCCCGTGGGGGAACGAGTTGCGCTGCACACGAGGGGTTTGTAAAATAAAATCCGAAGGACGTAACCAAATCATATACTCGCATACTAAACTAACTTGCTTCTACCTCCTCGTTTACCATTGGAAAAAACGCTGCTCTGAGAGCCCCAACTTTGGCATTTTTGTAGTTTCTGCAGCTTCTTCAAAGGATGTAAAATGAGACAGAAGCTAGAGAGCCGCTTCAGCGTGAAACGTTGCTCGTTCCAGTACTGAAAAGTGTAGCATATGCAAACTGGCCGTTATCTAGGAATTATTTTTAGCTGAAACAGAAGGTTTCTCAAGCCACCAAATCAGCATGGTAACTGCTTTGAGGGAGCCCTAATTTTGGTGCTGAGTATTACACCAGTAACCATAGACACTTAAAAATAGTTCAGTACAGATGTTACTTCTGTTTTTTTTTCTTTCAAGTAATATTCATCTGTGTACAGCTCATTCTGAATGGCAATTTCACCTTCCTCTATTAATACCAGCACAAGTTCATCCCAAGAAACAGGGGAAAACATTGTATTTTCCAATCGCGTAACGTTAAGACGTTTTGTTCCTAACAGCCACGTTTAAGAAAGCTGCACAGACCTATGGGTATTTGGCACCTGAAGGGGTTTTTTCCCCCCCCAGTTCAGTTCTTTCCCCACTCCCCCCATCTCAGGTTCCCCCCAGTAAGCACCTGCAAATTTGACCCAACCGAATCTCTAATTCTGCAGATGCTTTTACTGAAATAGAAGCATCTTCAGCTTCCACTCCAGCTACCACTGTAACACTTTGGTAACTCAAGCTCTTCAATTCATTTAAATGCACGTTGAAACAAGGAAAAATGCTCTAGATTCCATATAAACTTACAAAAGTGTCCAAGAAAATCCAGTTCATGGTGAAAAAGTAATGAACAGATGCTGCTCTAAGGAACATCCAGACAGTCCTGCTTTAGCATCTCAAAGCAGAGCAACTCCCTGCTAATGACAACCTATCGCAATTCTGATTATTGCACTGAAAAAGTATTTAACCAGACCAGCACTGCTATGAAGAAATGCATCCCAAGGCAAAAACCATTTCCAGTCCACAGTTCGTAAGAACTCTCATGAGATTTGATCCAGACCAGGATCCATGCAGGAGGTTTCGTTCCCTACCACCGAAACGGCTGTTTTATTTTGGGCTAGAACCACCCACATCCTCCTTCCAGCACCTGGCCGGCAGAGCTGCCACCTTGCTGACCCCGTGTTTTATTCCTGGCCAATTCCCTTCTCTGGTTAGTTAGAATATTAACCACGGAAGGTTTTTTTGTTCTATGTATTAGAAGCTGATAGTATCCTTGACAGCATTCATTAGACTAACACAGGGAATGGCTAAAAAAGACATGGACACAGTAATTTAAAAGCACCACAAATAATGAGACTCAACAGGTCAGGAGGCTTCTAGAGAACCACATTAAATTAAGGAAGCAGTAGTTTGTTTTAAACTCGTATTTTGTAT
The DNA here is from genome assembly GCA_017310255.1 of Butorides virescens. NCBI lineage: Eukaryota > Metazoa > Chordata > Aves > Pelecaniformes > Ardeidae > Butorides > Butorides virescens. The sequence goes on along the minus strand of JADKXX010009713.1, from coordinate 28,102 downwards.
CTTGCTTCTCCCAATAATCAAATATTTCTAAGTTTTTCCTTCTTGCAAGAGGGATATTTATACAGAAAAGTCACGCTATTAAAATCCTGTATCACTGGACGCTGCTTTAAATCACACTCTGGCATTTGGGCTCCGTACAAAACCTACCACCCTCCGAAGTTAATTGGAAATCTTCTCCATAGCAACATTTATTAGGAAGCAAAATAGAAAGCAACAAATTGGGGAATTAAGGTATAGTGGAAGAAAGCGTATTCCAAAAATAAATAGCTAAACAAATATGTTTTAATGGCATCATCTGGATTTGAGAACTTGTTAAATTATCTTTGCGGTCCGATTGACAGGAGGCTCCCTAGGAAGTATTTAGAGCCCTGCCGTCAGTTCCTTAAAGCAGGGCACAATCGTGACACATACGAGTACTACACTTAAAAACAGATGGTTCCGCAGCTGCCAGCTCCTTGTCATACCCAGTAAAAATAATAATAAAAGGACAAAGAGCCCTTTCTATCAGCCCCAATTGAACTGCATCTCGCTTTCTTCAAAGCTCTACCTTTGGCCTTTACTCGACAGTGCAATTAATTAAACAGCTGAAAACGAGGCAAGCGGAGGTCAGCTCCGTGCTGCCCACACCCTCCTCCCACCCGCGACGCCCCAGCGCTGCTCGGACTGCGCAGGGCTCCGCGCTTCGCCCCTTCAACGGCGGCATCAGACGCAATCCTGCCACTCCATGGGCTGGCATTACAGGTGACTCCCAGCTCTTTCACCAAAAACTCTTCTCTGGAAGTTAAGGGCTCAAGTATACTTAAGTGCATTAAATACTTATTTTTAATTTTTATAAGGCACTGCGTAATTTGAAAATATTTTTAATTATTATAAGGAACAGCATAATTTTAAAAAATAGGTTTTCTTCCGGTTAACCTGCAAATGCCCGAGCCCGTATCAGATCCGTGTAAAACCCACCACAAGCGGAGCGCGGCGGCTGAGGGCAGTGGAGCATTTTGAGCTGTTCTCATTCATTTTGCTACCTTTCCTTTGAGGAGGAAAATTAAGTAAGAGAAGAGGCATTTCTAGAACTTAAGCAGCTTTACAGGAAAAGCTGGGTGTAGATCCTCCCAAGGCGCTCTAAAAAGTGAAAGGAAAGCATCTGCAGCCTTTTTAGCTTCTTCACTCCACACAAAGCTGTTTGCTCATCCGATAGCAACAAATCATGCACCCTTAAAAGTTCTCCTTGTCGCTCACTTCTAATTTTGCCAAACTTCAGTTGCAGATTTTTATCTGAGCTTTCATGCTGAGCTCTCTGGGAAGTTTAATTGTAAACAAAGTAAAAAACCTGGAAATTGCTCCTTTCTTTATTTCCCAGGACAAAAAGGGTTGTATTTTTCTTTTCAACTTAAGATAACAATCATGTCTTTCCGGCTACGTTTTGTTAGGGTACTATGTGCTATTAGTGAGACTAACATCACAAGGTAAAATATGGGCAAGGAAAAGCATGCTAGACTTTAATGCCTGCTTAATTCAAGCCTTTCTGAATTTACTGTGCCACCACAAAAAAATAACAAGTTTTCATGGCTGAGTTCAGATTATTGAAAAAAAAAAAATTAAAATTCCCCTTCCTTATGCAGAGCACCAACGTTAGACATGGAGGTTTTTGTATCCAAAAGGTATATAAATGGCATTTTTGAAGTTCACTGAAGAGTTGCATTACTTTACCACAAACACTACCAATTAAATCTCAACGTTGTCAGTAACTGGTGTGACAGACGGTTTCTATAAATATCTTGGAGGAGTTCAGGCATCGGAACAGAAGTTAGAGAAATAAAACTCCTAAATATAAAAAAACTTTTGGTACTCACAGAAGCTGCAGAGCTGTTCAGACATGCGTATTAAAGCTTCAGTACATTCGTAGCAGCCTCCAAGCACTGCTACTGTAAATAACCGCTACCCGTAAAGCCTTGCACCAAGTTTACCAGGCTTGGCACGGCGTTTCCTCGGGACGCAGGCGAGTTTTCCATGGATTGCTGTGCCCACCACAGCGCTGCCATCAGGGAATTTCCCGTTTCCTTGTTCTACCCAACAGCACGGCTGTATAAAACTAAATTTCACCACCAGCAACACTGGTGGTGCTGGTGCTATGGATTTAGGAAGGGGGGGAGGTTTTTATAGAGAGATGATCCATGCAACCAATGAGCACCCACTCTTTCCTGGACCACGACTGAACTTCCCATCTCTCCCTTTCAGAAACGAGAGCATCAGTCTTTGAACTGGAACAGGACAGACGTACAGAACAAATAAAGATATTAATTGTATAAGCCAGTACTTTCCAAGGCAACCCACATACAAACTTACCCCTTGGCTTCCTTGAAACTGGATTACTGGTTTTGATGTCACAGCATCCTACAAAAACAAGAGGGGGAAAAAAAAAAGATTACCTTAGAGAAATTTAAAGCTCCAACACTCACTGCCAAAAAATACTCGGCTTGATTTTTCACCTATGCTTTTCACTTTTTGTTTTTTTAAAGGAAAAAGGTTCAGGGAAGTATACAGAATTCCAAGCAAGAAAATACAAAGACTCCTGAAACGGCAATTTGTACCTAGAAAAGGGATAAAACTGTAACGTCCCCAGTGGTACCCTTCCTTCAGAAAAAGAACAGCCCTGAGACGATACCCAGACGGGCTCGTGCTTAGCTCCTTCCTGACCCCTAAACCACATTTCAGGCACCGAATAGTTCAGCTGTGTATGGGCTTATGTAAATTTGGAGTTAAACAGTGGATATTTGAGGGGAAAATTTATTACAGTTCTAGGGCTGAGAACACGCTAAGCAAATTTTTTCCAATAGAAAGCTGGCAATTCATTGGAAAAGCAAACTGTAACTTCATTGCAAAATACTGTTGTTACGCTGCCCATTTCAACAATCGGCCTCTTCCTCCATCCGAATTTGCTTACATTTCAAGGAGTCCTGCTCCTGCTAGCTCTAAAAACCCCTTAAACCTGCTCGAGGCAGAAACACCACTGAATTTCAGCCTTTTTGCACCGCGACGGCACTTTTTGCTGTGCTGGGATTTGACAAAGATCACAAAGGCTTTGGAATTCAACCTCTTACCTGAGGTTTCAACTCTAGGGAAAGAAACAACAAACGCAATCCAAGCCACACTAAGCGCTTGTTTCTTAAATTTCTGGAGGATTGTGGCAGTTAACAGTTTTATTTCCTAAATCACACAAAGTGTTCAGAGATAGGCTACAAGACGGGTGGGATCCCCTTCGGAAGCCTTCCATAGGGACAGGAGAATTTACCAATAGGTTGCAACATCAGTTAGGAGCGAAGACGTTGCCACACATATGGGAGACAGGTTTCCATGGGAAAAACGCCGAGAAGAGTTTAGGAGGCAAAGTCTGAACGGTGCCTTTGTGTTGGCCTTTTTGGATCACACTTCTCGCATCTCCCAGCGTTGTAAAGACCACATCGACCACCACAGGGTTACGGAGACACTTACATTTAGCAGCAAAAGAGTTAACAGCTTGAAAGCCCATTAAGTTTATCATCTCCCATAAAACCGTTCCAAATGCTTTCAGCCCAGGAGTGAAGAATTTAAGCCACAATACCCTGACATTAACGACAACAAAAAAATTCCCTAGCAAGAAAATACCCTTCTAGCGCAGAGGAATAAGCTCATACCATGACAGAGCCTTCAGAGCCTTTTAAGAGCCCATCCACTACGATTAAACAGCTCTGCATCACACCCTACATCGTCAGGGGATATTTATGACTGTGAGTAAAGCCAGAATGTGCTTGAAGCTGACAGCACTCGCTCCGCGTTGCATAGCGAGTTTTACAGACCTGAAACAACCTTTATAAAGAAACAATAAACAACATCTTGCTCTTCGTACAGAGATCACTGAATTCCTTGAGTGCCACGACATTGCATACCACAGCACACTGTTCATAGACAGACTGGCCAGCTTTTTGTTCACGGTGTCAGCATGTACTGTGCAATGTGTCCAGAAATTCATAGGAACATATTTGAGCAAACAAGCATTTGAAACATTAAAAAAATCTGGATTAAAAAAAAAAAAAAAACAAACAACTCAGTGCGGCTCTTGGACAGCTGATTAAGGATTTGTGAAGTTCTGCGATTAATTCTGGAAAATTACTTAAGCAGAATAAAAAGGTAATATGAAGCATGTAAGTGGAGTAACGAGGCAGTAACAATACAGAAGTACTGTTACACAAATCAGGACAAGCTTTAATTACAGAACTTATAAATTCCCTAATCTACATACAAAATGGTTTGAAGTTAAGCGTGTCATCTCAAACTTAAAAAAAATGAGCATTTGTGCGCATTAGACTTCCCTGAGCCCCCGAAATACAGAATTGCGGCGCCCCTCAGCTGCGCGTGCCCGGGGGCTGCTGGGGAACGTCCGTGAGCAGCTCCACCGAAGGGCTCGCAGGGAAGAGCTGGTGGCTACGGGGAGTCGTGGCACCGTGCTCCCCGTTCAGGGGGAGAAGGGGAAGGCTCTCGGCTTCTCAGCACCACCACCCACGCACCCACACCGGCAGCGCTTCCCTTCTGCCGATGCCCGATTCCTTGGCTACAGGTTGGTTGAGAACGCTCATGGAGGAAGATGACACCCCCCCCGACCTAACTAAGGATATGAATTTAAGTACTTCTGTTAGATGAAATTAAATTCCTACATGGACACCTTCATTCAGAATAAAAGCAAACAGATGAATTAAGCTAAACCAAATTAAAACCGTATTTCAAATTTGTAGCATCAGTTCATTTGGATTAACTTTCCTGAATGTTCTTGTATGGACAAACCCCAATTTTAAAGAGTCCTTGCTACCAGTTCCAAACGCCCTCTGTCATCTTCTAAGGAGTCACCTAGTTCTTCTTCCTTAGCGATGCCAGGACAGTGAACTTCCTTCCTCACAGCTTCCTAGAAATGCCGTCCCACCCACCCTCAGTGGGAACAAGGTCTTTCCCTCCTTCTGCCTTTCCTGCTCATAAAACCAAGTCATCTCCTTGGCCCTAGGATGGGACCGTGGTACTGCTGTGGGTACAAGTCTGCCTCCTCCAGAGCACAACAACTTAAGGGGTTCAGCAACTCTTCAGCGTACCAAGGATGCTGATGGAACCTCACCTTTGTGGTCAATAAAGAGGCAAACCAAGGCAGATCTGTCTGAGCAAGGGGGCCACCCGCACAGCCTAAGCATCTTCCAGCTAACAAATGCTAGCTTTATTCCTCCGTGAGACTCAATATATTTAGGAATAGGTCCCGGAAGCCAATTAGGATAAAGAAAAAAAATCTAAGCAAGAAAACAACAGTTAAGTATTTTAAGCCAGCCACTTGTCAGGTCAACAGGTTTTCTGCTGCCAGGTACAAGATGTTCACCTCTGCAGTTAAGAGGCTCACCCCACAGACTGGATCTAAGGCAGAAATTCTTTCCAGTGAGGGTGGTGAAACCCTGGCAGGGGTTGCCCAGAGAGGGGGTGGAGGCCCCATCCCTGGGACCATCCCAGGCCAGGTTGGACGGGGCTGTGAGCAACCTGATGTGGTTCAAGGTGTCCCTGCTCCTGCAGGGGGGTTGGGCTGGGGGACCTCTGGGGGTCCCTTCCCACCCAAACCATTCTGTGATTCTGTGATTCTAACAGTGACCGTGCTGTTGAAGAGGTCCAGGAGCGAACGAGCACCATTTCTGGGACCTGTGGGACCAGAGAACAAGCGACTGCCACGCAAAATAACGCGTTTCTGAATTATGCACAGACCAAGAGCAAGCAAAGCCGCTTTGAAGGCACCTAAGAGGCATGAATTACACGTCTGCTCCCTGCTCACCATTGTTTCAACAAAAGGCTTCCTGACGCAGGACTGAAAGGTTAGCAAATCATTACCGCGTCTTCACTGTTTGCTAGCTCCTACAATGGATCTTTAAGAAAATGCGTCAAGCTTCCTCCCTCTTACCGTAAGAGAAAATGAACTGTTTTAACAAACGGAGAGTCCTTCCTGCAGTCAAACTCACCAATGCCCCAAAGCTCCATAGGAATAGCTTCCAAAGGAACATCCAAACCGCAAATGCGTGGCTGTACTTCACTGTGATCTACCCAAACGTAAATTATTGTTATAAATGGAGATAGCAGCAAGAGTACTCAGCAGAAAGCATCAAACTTGCTGAGCAGCAGAGTGAACTCCACCAGCAGGGCAGCTTGGCTCCACAAACCCCGGTGCCGCTGCAGCGAGCCTGCAGAGTAAATGCCTGAGCTGGATGGTTCTGGAGCCAGCGCCACCGGTCTGCTCGACTCACAAACCAACCCCCAAAAGGAGCCCGAACCAACCCCAGTTATGTTGGATGACAACCCGGCACTTTACTCTATAAAAATTCAGTTATTTGCTATCTGGAAAGAGCATTTCCATGCTTCTGTGCCCAGTTCGCTGCCTTCCATAGCTCCTGCTGCGTTCTTCAGGCACAGTGGAGAAATAAAACCAGCAAGCTATCAAACACCAAAGCTCTGCTCTGGGATGCCAACATGAATCAAACCCCACAGACCCAAATGCTTTTTGTTAGACAACCCTCCAGATACCGTAAGATTATTTCAGAAGTCATGAGATTAAACCAAAAAACCCAAAACTCATACCCAAAGCTCCCACAAAACATTTGTCTTTTATTAGCATGGTATTATGCTCATCTTCATCCTCCAGCTTCCCGGGGCTAGAGGAGAGCTAGTAACCCTTAATACATGCTCTGAAAGCTCACAGGGGTGGTGGCAATGCGGTAACAGTTCCTCGCACTTAAATACTCCAGATCTGGCAGATGGAAGCTTGAGTAAAGAGCAGGAGGAACAAGAGAGTGTCAATAAAACACACAAAAATTGAATGTAGAACTACTGAAATGCTTTATCGGGTACGATCAAAGCTGCCGTGAGGTTTTAAAAAATGTGTAGTGGGAAAGCTGGATGGGATATTCCTACACAGGACTAGAAAGGACATTTGAAATCCTCAGGTCAAGTAACCAGCTGGAAACCTCCCCGTTTCTTCAGGGAAATCCAGATAATTAAAGAATACGTTGTTTCGAGAAGTTCTGTTATGCATTTACTGGAATTTGTACTGGAGGCAGTGTTATACGGAAAATATTTGCCTATACTTAGTATGGCTGTATTTGTCTGTTTTCTTGAATGTTAAGAGTCGCAAATGCCGAGCAAACAGAGCAAATGAAAGCTTACCCTTATTTACGTTGGAACAAGGGAATTATTTTCAGAATTGAAAGCTTCTTGCAAACATCTAAATTAGTAGCAAGAATTCCAATAAATATACAGAGAAACTGTAAAATCACGCTAACCCCAAGGCTGGCATTAACAGGACATTTTGTGCTGCCACGTGCAGTTCCAGCCAGGTAAAGCCGCTGCACCTCAGGCACCAGTTACAAAAATGGGAAGAAACAGAAATCGCTTGAAATTAATGAATTTCAGACTTGCTAATACCCCAAACTCATTGAAGTTCCTCTTTAATTCTTTGGTTATGACTAGTTTATGTTTCTTTTTGCCCACGCAGCGTGGTCCAAATATAGGCATACTCCCTCCTCTGCTTCCTCCGGCTTCTCAACACAACTGGGCAAAGGATGAAAATCAGAGGGGCAGATCCCAGTCCAGGAGGATGCCCAGTTTGAGCAGACCCGGATGCTTGTGAAAGTGTCCTGCAGACCCGAACAGAACTCAATGATTTAGATTTCCACCTACATTTTAGTTTTAAAGACAGCCCACAGACTTTGCAAGGCAAAAGAGAGGCCAAAACCAAAGTAAATATATCCAGTGTCTTGCGGTGACAGACTCACAAGAGACACCTCCGAGTCCCAAAGTTCATTAGTAGCAAGATACATAAATCCCAGGGGAAAGAAATACCTTTGAATATACCCACAACAACTTCAAGTGACTCTGTGTGAAGTTTACTGGCAGTCAATTAGCCAAAGCTGGCCCGGGAGAGAATCACTGCGTATTAGGTAGAGACAAAAGAGTTCTCCCAAGACATTCCACTTTTTCAAGGCTTATATTTACCTCCTACCAGAAACACAGCAGTAAAAAGCCTCCTGAATATTCTTTTTTATGTCACATCTATTACTTATGGAATTAAAATACCGTCTCCCTGCAACACAATTTCCATCTGCAATTTAAGGCCTCCCAACGATCTCATTTGAAGTTGAGGACACTAACAGACTGCAGATGGGATCGAGTCTGCTGAGACTTGAAAATTATAGATCCTATATAATTTTTGTTGACCTAAACTACAAAGCCTTCCGGACCTTTTTATACTACATACGCCCTGGAGACAAGCTGCCAGTTTTGCTATTCAAATACACCATTCTCGGGGAAAGAGTCTTGGAAATTCCATGTAAATCCACAACTGCTGAAGCGAAAGTTTAGGTTTCTACTCGCGAGAGGCGCCAGCAGCCGCCATGACCACGGGCAGCCACCAAGGTGAGAACACAGCTACGGGGATGCTTCTGGAGAACGTGGGTGCCCCTGCATCCTTCTGGAGATGCAGAGACCGGCACCTGCGAACCCCACGGTGCACCAGCAGCCTCCGCGCAGGAGCAGCGTGGCACCGCGGGGCGTGACGGGCGCTCCTCGGGCTGCAAACCCCAAATTAACTCATGTACGCGTTTGTTTGCTCCTCCTCTCCGAGATTACCCCATTTATTGCTTTGATGAGCAAAGTGGTGTCAAAGAATGAAACCGCATCTGTCTGCTGGGCCCAGTTCCCCACTCTTCTACCCCTTTTTCTTCTCCCCAACATTTAAAAGAAACATTTGTGGGGGGCAGAAGCAAGAACTCGAGCTTTTAGTACAAATAATTTTTTTAAAAGGTGCTTTTGATGAAGGTTTAGGACCTGGAGACTTACCGACTACTCTGTGGACTGCAGTTTGTATTTATTATAATCTATCCCTTTCCTAATATGCATTAATGGATGTGTATTATCACAGTAATATTAAAGCACCTCTAAGTCCTAGCCATAACACAGTGCAAGCAGCAATAAAGCGAGAAAGACCTTTTATGTCAGCCAAAATGCTAAGCTGTACATTTTTAAGTTTTAATTGCTAAACTGCAAAATACATACTGGCTTCCTTGTTTGTAATTGCATAATTTTAAGTGGGCTATTACAGCACAAACGTCACTTCCTTGGCAGTTTAACTTTCCAGGGTCAAAACCCAAGAGTGCCCCTATGAGACAGAAAAGTTTTATTAAAAATGTCAGCTGAAAAAAAAAAACCCAAACCCTTGACATTACTGAATCAGTGGCTGAGTTACAGAATTTCGACATTCACGGCTCCTTATTAAGGAAGCATCGTAAGCATACGAAATTTTACATCACTCCACAATCTGAGCATCACAGATACTGTCCCACTTGAAATACAGAAAGCCACGACCTTTGAGTAAGTTTAGAGAGCAAGATACACCATTTAAGTTTAAAAAAAAAAAAAGTGTAGCCTAATCAAAATGCTTTGTGCCTGCAATGTAAAGCAGAAACTCAGTCCCTAAATGGACAATCGCTTGTATCAGCAAACCAGAAAGCAATTAAACTCCACTGTCATCAAGATGTCACCCCACAGGCACGAGAGCTGAGCTAGCCGTGGAGCCTGATCTCTCACGCATGCCTGGATCTTCTGATCTTGTCTAATCCAGGTTAAAAAGATCTTCCTGAATAAAATGCAGTTTGTTGATTCGATTCTTAGCAGCAGAATTCATTTGGAAACCCAAACCGAAACAACTGAGCAGCGCTTCCCCAGGCAGCAACACAAGGCAGAAACCCTGGGTACATCCCCAGCTGCACGGCAGCGTTGGGGCAGATGCCAGGAAGCTTTTCTTTGAAGGGGAACCATGGAAAGGGAGAGACGGAGTGGGAAATAGTAAGGAGGGAGCCAGACTGGCTACCCAGACACCCATCCCGCACCCTCAAAGCTCAGGACAGCGGACGGAGGCCGACGCTTGCCAGCCTCACACCGTGCCTGCCCGGGGTTTTTTGCCATGCCGCTAGGAGAGCCATCGCCCAGCTCGCTTTTCAAATCCTTTCTTCTTCATCAGTATGAAGCCCCTTGGTGGGTCTCGTCTTTGAAACCCTCCGCAGCACGAGCAAACGACTCAAACAAAACTCACTCCAGGGATGTTTTACATGCAGGGTAGTTTAACTTTTATTATGCCCAAGCCCTATGAAATTTTTTTTGTGTTTCAACTTGGTAACTTCGAGTAAATTCTTCCAGACGTGCTTCAACAGATTTTTTGCTTCCTAGTACAGAACCAAACTGTGTTTTTCCTGATCCTCTATGTGCAAAAACAAACCTTGAAATTCCCAAAGAGCAGATGCCTCTGACACAACATCTGATACTCTGATCATCCTTAACGCCAGGCCGCAAATCTTGCGAAAGGTAGCTTTGGTAAGGAAGCTCCAACTCCCCGCATAAACTGAAAAACCCTGGGACAAACCACACATCGCTCACGATCATTAAGCCAAGATGTTTGGCTAGCACAAGGTACAGTAGTTTTCCACTAGAAAGAAAAGCTACGCAGATATGCAATTTAGGCAAGGTCTTTCAGGAAGAAGATTAAAAGGAGGCTCAATTCCTTGGAGAAATAATTAAAGTATTGTCACTTGGTGTCAAGTTTACTCTGATCACTGTAGAGCTGGTGACCTTGTCTGGCCGTAGGAGAACCTGGCTACAGCAAACACACCAGCAGAGCTATCGGATCGATTCCTTCCCAAGAGCAGGAACCACCAAACAATTTCTTGCAACCCTTATTCCTACATTTCCACGGCCATGCAAACCCAGTAACTCTTTTTCAAGAGCACCGAGATGGACAGAGAATTGTTGTATAATAAATACGAACAAACAGACGATCCGAAATGGCTGCAAGAGATGCTGCAAGGATGCAGCGGTCGGTCTCCAAAAAAACCACAAACTTTGTTTTTGCAGACAGCGGACCTGGGACTTCCAGAGGACACCGAGGAGCTAAACCTGTCTCCAGAGAAGGGCTCACCTCTTAGGGGACAGGTGACTTCAAAGAGAGATACTGCAAGAGGAGAATAAGCACCAGGGACAGATATAGGCATAGCCTCGATTTTTAAAAGCCACAACACTGCTGTTCTGAATACCACTTTCTTTTTGAGTGGCCAGTCGGTCACTGGACCCCATCGCCGCTGCTTCCAAGACGCCCAACTTCACTGCTCGATGGAATCTGTATCGAGCGGCTGCAGCTCTCCCCCTGGCCAAAGCTGGAAAGCAGTGTGAATCCACACCAAAACAGGAGGTGACTTATACTCTGAGGTCAAAGGAAACGTGTATTGTAAGAAACAGGAAAAGATCAAAGGTGGTTTTGTGGCATCAAGGGCCCCTAGCTCCCAATTAACTCAGACACAGTTACGTATCTTCAGCACTGATGCAGAAGTCAGCCTCATTTGGGAATCCAAGTTCGGAGACTATGGGCGCATTTCCCCACGGTACAGCACTCCTTTTTTTATTGTGTGTTTTTTATCTTTGCTTTTCCGGGGAGTTAAGGGAGACCTACTCATTAAGTCTAGCAAGAGAAGCAATAATCATGAAGTCTCAACTCTTTATGCCTGACTCCAGACTGCCAGAGACCTTAAAGGATGATAATCTGCAGTTTAATCACTACGAACGCCCACCAATTTCACTATTAACAAGACAGGGCTACTTAGTGAGGTTTTACTGTCAGAAGACCAACAGCCAACTCCGACGATTTCCAAAGGCTTGTGAAGGAAGAGGGGTTTTGTCTTGGGGAAAAAAAAAAAAAAAAATAGCCTTTGCATCCCTGTGCAGCTTTCAGTGTCTAGGACGACTGTTCAAAGCAGTCTGGTAATCAATTAAAAATGTCTATAATGACAGAATTATCAAAACACCATGCCCATTTTTTAGTGCAATTACGCAGGAGGTCTCCTTCCCTCCAAGTAAAAACCCTAGTAGCTTTGATGCAATTACTGCAACCCTCTGAAAGGCAAGTCCCATTTTTTTTTTGTGATTGGATTTTCTGCATCCATTACTCCTTACAAAAGGGTGCTCCAGACCCTCACCAAAAGTGAGAACTGGTAGCCCTCAAAGCTATTTTAATTTTATTAGTTGCATTCTTGAATCAAAATTGTCTATTTAAACGCCCTTACCTCTCAGGGTCTCGTTCTGTTCTCCCCAACCTGGAGGTTCAAGTATCGCTTCCCCTCATCCACAAGCACACTAGAAATCCATAAAGCTCTGCACAAATGCTTGGGTTTATTACCATTTTTCCTGAAGGGACTTTTCTTCCGTAACTCAGACTAAAAGCAATAGAAGGTAAAACCGGGAAAGCATAAAACAAGTTGAAACATTTGCCAAAGGACTCGTACAAAAATAATGCTGTGCTGGCAAATTCATCACAAAAAAAATTAAGCACAAACCTAGAAATAAGTTCCATTGTTTTGTTACTTGCAAGCAATTGTATGGAGTTTGGGGAAAAGTTAAATTATCACAGCCCAAAGCCCGCCCCTTTTTAAAAATAGTAACCCTAGAGTCACTTGCTTATACAGGAAGGAAAAAAAAATGTTTTAAATAAAAAAATTAAGTCAGAATTTAAGGCTGTTCATACAGCTTGAATCTATCCCTTCCTTACAGAGCAGTACTGCATATCTTTCAGCATGGCTAAATCTACCAGCAGACACTGTAAGTTAAAGATAGGGTAGGAGAAAGGAAGGTAAATATTGGTATTTCTAAAGCACAGGCAGAGGAAAGCAAACCCTCTTAGACTTGTTTTTTTGAACACATGGATTTGCTTTGAAACACCGTTTTCAACAAAAAATACTATTCCACGAAGAAATTTCCTCTTCTGCCTCCATACATTGGAAATACTAGTAAGTGTAGTAACTATTAAATGTTGTCTAAAGAAAATTGAGCGGTGTGGCTTCAGCATCTGTACACATTTGCATGACAAGACAACTTAGACCTTAGTCTGGCAGGAATCCCATTAAGACATCCATGCTCAAAATTCCCTGGGTAATCATCTCTTGCATGCAACACTGCTTGTTTTTGCAGCAGAATTTTATCGTAGCTATCAGATGATCTTGTTAAATTGGGAAAGGATTGAGGAAAAAAAAACAAAACCAACAAAAACAAACTGGCAGAAGGAAACTGAATCATCCAAAATTCCCAACTCTGCTAAAGGTGAACAGCAGTTCTGGTTTTCCCTAAAGGCTTTACTTAAACAGTTTTACGAGCCAAGAATCATTAAGGGGTTTTAGATTTTCTCAGATTAAGATTTTAAAAGACTCTCCTCTAATACAAGATACCTTGAACGAAGGCTGCTGTGCTTCCTCTGATAGAAGCGGGAGGCTTGCTAACTGTTTACTAGATGCTGGAGATGTGGCCACCTCTCAAACGAAACCAGAAAGCTTGTGAAAATGCTGAGGAAAACAATTTTAACTGTGGAAATCACTTGGCTTGCTATTGCCTATCTTAGAAATGGTGCTTTTCACCGATTAGCCTTTCTGAAGCAATACAAGCAATGCTGCTTTCGGTCTGTTTTGACAACAAAATCAGGTCTGTGGAATGTGAAGATGGAGGCATTTTTGGTCTAATTGCCCAGAAAGAATCACAGCAACTACCCTGCATTTCTGTTCCTGACCCTTCCCACCATGAACGGGTTCAAATTTGAAACACGGATACAGCTGAAAAATTATGATTTCAAGAGGCTTCGCTGAAAAGACTTAGAATTAGCTGTTAAATATAGGGAAGACCAAGATTTGTTTCCCCTCACTGGGGAATGGGAGACAAAAGTTGGCTGATAGGGACTCGCCTGGCAATGGCAGCAATCTGGCCAGGCAGCACGGGCGCATCCAGACACCCACACCGAAGAGAGGGCCAACGAGGGACCCGGCTCCGCGGGACGAGACTTCCCTATTTCTGCTGCTCAGAGCACAACATCCACCTACTCTTCTGACCAGTTATATTCTGTTTAAATGCTCCTCTTACTTCAAACTTTGCACGTTTTGCTGCCAAATTCCTCTCCTGAACCGCTACGGGGGTCAGCAATTGAAGTCGGAGAGGGCTTGCACCACTGCAGAGGTAACTGAAGCAACTCACCTTTCATTCTCATATTGCTATATAAATATAATACAAAGGTTTTCCAGCCAAGCATCTTCCAAGACAGCCATAAAATCATCATTTTTAGCCCAAGACAAGAGTCAATGTTTTTTTCTGAACTGCCACGCTCCAACAGCTGCCTACAGACAATTCTTTATCTGACTGATCTTTACCTTTAATGACCATGAAGCACACGCATTCCCACTGCGCTGGCCAGACCTAGGACATGGATGAAAAGGTCACCCTCACGCCTAGAACTGAGTGTAGCTTAATAGTTAAAAGGAAGCTTCTCCATAACTGGCTGGTACTACAAATATTTTGGTTTTAGCTTTTGCACTGTACAAAATCCTCAACTATCAGAAGAAAATGTTTCCCAAATTAATATAGAAAAGTGTGTCACGATAGCACATCTTAAACAACTCCCCCACATCCCCATCATAAATAAAGAAACTTTCCATAACTGATTAAAACACCCAGGCTCTTCCATCTGAGGCTGAAGGTTGTGCTGTGGAAGTGATGTAAAGCGACTACAGAACCAGATTTAGAGTCGAGACTTGTCCCATTTCCCCTCCAGCAGAAGCTTTCCTTCCGTGACCTTATATAAAGCATTTCACCTCGGAGTTGAAACCCCTCCATCGGTGAAACACAGCTAATATTTCCCAGGTGGTACATGGAGCCACGGCCACTTCAGGCGGTATTTAACGGGAGACCACTCAGGTCTGCGAGCAAAGCTGGATTGCATTGGTACCTCCACGCCAAGGGTTTCCGACCCAGGGATCCTCAGACCCTGGAAGAGGTTCACAGAGCAGCAGGAGATACAGGAAAGAAGGAAATCGGGTGTATTAAGAACAGCTTAATAAACCAACTCACCCTTCTGGAAAACTTTTTAGAGACGACAGCTCAAGCAGAATTTAAAAACCACAACCTTTAAGCTATACGGAAAAGTAAGAAATCCATTTAAATATCACTTATGCAAGAATGCCGAAGAATTCCAATATTGCTAGCTAGCTCAAAGACTGTCTAAAAGAAAGGAGTAAGGATACTCTTAAATTACACCAGGTGGATTTCACTGAATACTGAGGCACTCAGGCTAAAACTTCAAGCACCATTCCAATAATAGTCTTATAAAAACGCTGAATGGGTACAGTCAGCTAGAACTCTCAGTTAAAAATAAATATTTTAAATTACTTCCAACATACCCGCTTTACTGTGTTCCTTGCCAATCTGCGGGTTTCCAATTACTTGATTTATTTTTTTTTTAAGCTATTTTTCTTTCACCCATCAGGTTAAAAAGCCACTCAGACAGAAAGAGAAGCTGGTTAATGACAGCTAGAAAACTGGCTGTACACAAACTGCCAGCAAATGTACAGTTAGAGCGAGCTGGTGGAAAAAATCTGTCAGTTTGGCATCTTAGGCATTATATTCAACAAGCAGATAATTCACCTTTTCAGACCCAATCAAGGTAACGTGGCTTTTAGAGCCAAGATGCTATTTTGAGCAGTTTTACCAGCTCTCCTATGTCAGGCTGCTCGTGCAGAGCAAGAGGAGACATTTCATATGTTAAAATTAAAGCAAGCGATTCAACGCAGCAACACTGGGTTACAACTTATAAAACAGGAATAGTGAAATATCAGAAGCTGACAGTGGTTTCTGACCTAGTTTTAACTGGAGAACAGTCAAAGAGCCGAAAAGACTGAGGCGAGGCTGAAGGTGCTGAAATTCCAGTACTGGAGCTTGAAGTGCTGGGGAACAGGACTAGAGCAAAAGCCCTCAGACATTCAAACTACCGACGAAGCTTCACAGAGAACAAGGAACTTAAGGTTCAAGAGCTTTAGTTCAATGTCAAGTGACATCCTGGGGAGGAGGGACGGGAGGGTTTAAGCAAGACGGCGATGAAGTAACTGAGGCGTTGCAGGACCTCCTCGCCGTCCTGCTGAACGGAGGAGGAGATAAGCTCAAGTTCTGAAACACAGGAAGAAATCGTTTTAAACCAGCACGTGTGTGTATTTTTTGAGATATTTTAGTTGCCTTTCTTCTGAGAACTCGAACGTGCTGTCAAACACCTGTGCTCATTTGCGTAACGAGAAAAATTAAAACCCCGTTACGCAAGAGAACTGCAAGTACTTGGGTACTGAGGGCTACCTAGAGATACAGGGGGGGCTGGTGCAGGGGAGAGGAGTGACTCCGTCCCTGTAAGCTGCCCCCGTCTCCCTCCTGTTCCTCCAGTCTGCTGCTCTGGAGTCCAATACATTTCCACCAGGCAGCTGCACGCTGGTTTTAAGCCTCATTAAGAAGCAGTACGTTGCTGGCCTGACAGGTCAGATTTTTAAATGACCTTTGTACCCAGAACAGCGTTACCAAGCTGCTAAGAACAGGGGGGAAAGGAAAAAAAAACGTTGGTTTCGATGATTAGGAGAGGTACATTCTGGCTGTTTGCATTTATTTTAGTTCAAAAAAAAAAAAACCCAAAAAACCCACCTGTCAGTAAACCAAGCTGTAAAAAAAGCGCAATTCTCTCTGAAGGGCAGCTGTGACGGCATCAGCACTGTTGGCCATTCTTAACGTTGTACTTATCA
Source organism: Butorides virescens (assembly GCA_017310255.1). Lineage (NCBI taxonomy): Eukaryota > Metazoa > Chordata > Aves > Pelecaniformes > Ardeidae > Butorides > Butorides virescens. The sequence continues at coordinate 11,426 of JADKXX010009713.1, read as the reverse complement.
CACAAGGTAAACAGGAGTGACTATCAGTTAATGAACAACACAACCCTAAGGCTGAATTTTAAAGAGTGTTTTCTCCGCTGCAATCTTTTAATGAAAATACAGCGATTCTAACTCACCGAATCTGCTTACGGAAGTCTAATTTATTTTAGGACATATTAAGACACTGGGGCTGATTCACTCGCCTATGTGCTCACAAGATGGCTTAAACGATCTGCTGAAACATCAGGATGATCCTTATCTTCCACACAGCTTCACTACTTTTCTTGCAAGAGAAAAATATAGAAAGGCAATTTAGAGATCAGATTGACTAACTCGTTCAACCATCCCAGAACAAATCTCAGCTAACACACACGCATTGCTGAGCCGAGGAAAACAAGCCTGGACCAGTTTTCTCCTTGTGCCCGACTATATCCTATTGACACTTAAAGGGAAGCGTAATTACTAGTCTGCCAAAGTTCTACTTAAGACAGTCTTCAGACGTTCCTCATGGAGTCAGAGCCAGCCCTGCTGGAAGAGGCTACGATAAACCAAAAGTCAGCAGAGCCAGGATCCTACAGGAATCCCAAAGAAATCCGACCACCAACACCCCACGAGCCAGCTCAACCTCAAAAGCTAAAGCAAGATGCTCAGACACAGCTTCTTTTGGCTTTCAGGCAAACAGAGGTGCTCCAACGCTGAACGGGACCCTGGGACCACCACCCAACAGAAACTCTGTATTCAAGAGGGATGCCACCGAGTCACTGAAGCGTCCCACCATCTCTCAGTCTTCATGGGGCAGTCGGTGATAAAGTAATCACAAATGCCAGGGGTTTTTCCCCCCCCATCACCAAGGCAAGCTGCCTACAAAAAACCCAGCTGAAAGCATCAAACAAGACAACCCCACTAGATTTTCTACCGTGCTATAACCTCGGCGTGTTACATACCCTGCGCTGCCAACAGCCTCCTCCCAAACACCATCTTCCAGGGGCGCTTGCTTTCTCCGATGGAGAAGCGAAGGCAGCTGCCTGAGGAAGCCACTACCGAGTTAAACGAGGTCCTCCCTCTCCTTCAGCGAGAAGCACAGAACCCGCACTGTTTCAGCTTATGTCTTTATTTGCACTGCCAGGCTGGTTGGTAACAAACCTGCTCCAAAAATAAAGCGACAAACAGTAAAAGAAAGAACATACTCTTCTAAACTGGCAAAAAATCTACCTCCCCCCCCCCCCCCCCCCAAAAAAAAAAAAAAAAAAAATTTTTTATTTCCCCTGGCGAGGAAAAAAAAGACAACAAAAAAAAAAAACAAAAAAAAAAAAAAAAAAAAAAAAACCCTTTCAAAACGGAAAAAAAACTCCCCCCCCCCCCCCCCCCCAAAAAAAAAAAAAGTCAGATGTTTCTTTACTCCCTGCGAGGACACCTGTGAAAGTTCAGGTTACAACAAATTCCAAAAATGAACATGAAAAATTTTCAGATAAGAACAGCAAAAACATACCACCTCTGCTGACTAAATAGAGATTGACCACAGCGCTGCGAAAAGGCTCCCTGGGTCCAAGCCCGAAAGCCCCGAGAGATTTCATACATTAAGATGGAGAATCTCTCTTGCCCGCCAGCGTGAGCTGAGGTAGCTCATCTCATTCATACATGCAAAAGAAGTGGTATGGCCACTGAGCTGGCACTTAATTGTCTGACCAGAATTTTTGATCTAAATATACCAATCCGCCCAAGTTCTAGTTAGCCAAGACGCTTTGCTTCCTTAACTGAGCCCATCTGAGGTTAGAATAAAAGTGTGTTTCTTCCTGCTGTCAGCATCCGTAAATTCAGCCTTAATGACAAGTAAAAGGCCTTTATATTAAGTTAAATGGCCTTAATTGTATGAGCGCACTAGAACTCGCTGCAAGATGCAGGCAGCACCTACATTAGATACCTCTCCAGTGCAAACGGTTGCAGAGATTCAGCAGGAAGGTGATGGAAACACGCCCGACACGATGATATCAAACCTTCTAGGAAATAAATCTATTATTTTCCCCCTTTGTGTTGAGAAACCCAAAAAGAAAGCGTTCTGGATTTTAGTGCAGCGATCGCCACTCTACCATTTTAATGCATGAAGAACAAAGTCCTTAAACGATTCATAAAAGATTGCAGAATCACGCCTCAAGAAAAATGTTTGCAATCGGTTTTAATCACCGCTACGTTCCACGTCAACTAAAGTGCGTATTTCAAACATACCCAAGATATCCCATGTACGTTCACAAAGGTTAAGCATGTTTTACTTTATCCATTACTACCTCCCCCTTCCCACTTCCACATTTCTAAAGATTAAACAAAAAGCCGCTTCCTTAGCAAAGCCGTGTCAGGACTCTCCGTCAGCACGGGTCTGCTCCTAGGCTCCAGGCTGGGAGAACTGGTTTGCTACAACACCCTGGCCTGGCTGCACTGTTCTCCTTTATGGAAAAGCACACTTGATTTCTGGAATAAAGACGAGGACTGGTAGCCATCCATTACATGTGTCAGCCCACCTCTGATTTGCACAGGACCCCATCCTCACCTCTTCAATGGCACTAGGGAACGTGGACCCCACTAAGGCAGGAACCATTTCAGATCTCACAGCAGGAAAAGAAAACAGAGGAAGCACCAGCAACTTCCCTACCAAAAAATCCTGACCACGAAGAGCATGTAAGCACACAGATAACTGATAGGATTTTTATTACTGTGTATATTGGGAGAGAAGGAAGCAGGGCTTGTGGACAGGACCACCACGCTCCCATCAAAACACAGCTGCCCTGGCAAGCACGCAGAGGGGAAGCGGGGAGCAAGGTCGCTGTCACAGGTGTCACCGAAAGCACTTTTCAAAAGAAATTGGTCAGCAGACCTCCTACGCGCTTCTTAAGAGACTATTTATGGGAGCAGAAGTTGTTCTTAATTCTGCGAGAAGCAGCAGCAGAGGTCATGATTCGGGCTCTGACGGCTGAACACCCCTGGAAGCATGAGCAGGTGCCACCAGTATTTTAAAAAAAAAAAAAAAAAAAAATCTATTTTAATGACATAGGCACTGTCATTTCAGAGCAAAGTCCTGCTCAGCCCAGGCTGTCAGCAGCAGCACCCGCATCAGACGCTGCTGAAGGAAATGAAGAAACCCTGTGACGGAAGGCTGCTCCGCTCGCTGACCTGCGTCAACGTCTTCCCAGCTCCAGTCATTTTATAGCAGTTTCACTCTGAATCATGAGTTTATGCCTTCGTTTTGGGACGGCGTGCTAAAGCCCCACAAGTCAGGGAGTTAATGAGTTGCTGCGACCTAATCAGGCCTGCCACACCACACCTCCGGCGAGTGTCAGACGCACAGAGAACAACTTCAAAGGCCCAGCAGACCTCACGCTGTCCCTGTGAGCAAGGGCTGCTCCCTTCTCCAGCCTCCCGGTGGAAAGGTGAGCCCAGCGAGAGCCGGCTGACTTGCCTTATATGGCTTCCAAGGCACAATTTCCGCTTGCCCAAGCTCAGGCAGGGTGGAAAAATTTGCTTCCTTGCTACTCCGCCCATCCCGGGCTCTGAAAAAGCGTCCACTGAATCCTGGATCTGAAAGGAATGGAAGAATTTACACTGGCGTTTGCATGGAGCTCAGCTCCCTGGAAGAGGTAAAGCCACGGCTTTGGCAACAAGCTGCACCACCTCAAACGCCAGGGGAGAAACGGGAGCCGAAGCGCCGATACACGGGCAGGGATGCATAGAGAAGTTCTAACCACAGCCTTTATTCTTTGCATACCACAAGGCCAATTTTTCTTGCTATTCAGATGCACTTAAGCCTTTTAAATTTCACGGCAGCAAGCTTTACAAGTTAATTATGAGTTGGGAACATTATTTCCTTTCACCGATTTATCCATAATACACTTTACTATATACCAGGAGTGTTGTTTTCAGAATCCAACGAATACAGTCTCGGCTCAGGTTCACGCACTACTTTCTGCACAAGTCAGTACTTCCTTAACGCTACCGAAGCCTGTCCTACCTTCTGGTCACAGCAAGGTTAACGTAATCTAGGTCCGTGTCGGTGTTAGCACCTTCTCCGAGCAGCACGGAGCAGCTCTCAGACTTAGGGCACACGGAGCTGGGCCCCTGCTCCCCACATGCAGACACAGTCTCGCGTCCACAGCCCCGAATATCTGCGACGCCGGAGAGCCGCCGGCTGTGCAGCACGGGAGATGCAGGCCATTGCAAGGCTGCTTCGCTCTCAACAAGCGCTCTTTCTTTGTGGATTATCGAGGGGGTTTTATTCCTAAAAACGTGCACATATTCACTTTTTCTAGCCTTGATTGCCTGTACCAAGATCCTACCTTTTTTCACAGATTTCTCTCAGTGCAAGAACCAGGGGGAGATTTACCTCCAGCCATCAGTGTTTCGTCTCCTGGTCACCAAACGGCAGAACCCAGCTCATCCACACACACAGGTTCTCTCAGAAGAGAGAAAAATGGTGGCAGAGGAGCTTGAAAAACTAAGTTCTGCGAATCCCCTTGTTCCCTTCTTTTTGGGGACTGGGAAAGACAGAAACACAGCTCATTTGATTTTCTCATAGAAACCGGGAGCCAAAAATAACTGAAATCAGCGCCGGAGCTGGAAAGGTACAACAAAACTCACACAAACATACAGTCTAGACACTGAAATGTGGAAATATGATTCAAATAACCACAACTGGCACATAATGTATTGATTGCAGCCCATCACAGAACAGGCCCTCAGTGGGTAAGAATACAGGAGAAAGATTAAATTAGCGTCTTCCACTTCAGTTTTAGAAAATACGGATCCTTTGGGCACAGTGATATGGATTGAGCTAGCATTTCTTCTGTCCTGCTAGGCTTTTAAGTAACACATTGCGCTTGCTAAATAACGACAATGAGCTTGAACTATCCTGGCAGCACTGATCCCCCGTGAACAAAACTGCCACGGGTGTCAGGTGGCTGCTCTTATCACAGCACGGCCTATCAGCTAAACTACACAGGTCTCAAAACGTTGGAGCCAAGTAGTCAAGAGGATGTTTGTACTGATGAAATCTAAATACTACAAAGGTTTAGGCGACTAGGCGTTTTTAGGAAGTTTCACAGCACTTGCTAAACCTCACCACACGCAGACACGAACCTAAAGCAGAAAGTCTGCGTCTGCCATGAAACCCAAGGGCGTGAACTGGAACGGGGGCCGAGGCCGGCGACGCGACTCAAGCCTTTGCTTGCAGTCCTACGCGCAGATCGCCCTTCAAAACGCTGGATCCAGCCCTCTCCCTGCGATGACCTGCTTTCCTGCAGAGCAGGATGCCCCGGGACCATGCCCGGCGCCTCCCTGGGCGGTTGCAGGTTCTGCATATGAGAAGAAAGAGTAACCGGTGGTGGTGGCTGGCCCAAAGAGGCTCTGAAGAAAAGTAAGGCATCTTGGTTTTCCGTGAACGCCTTGGGCTAAAGTCTTCTTTCCTACATAGCAAAAGCCAAGAAAGGCTCAGCTGCAGAGAGGGAGAGCAGAGGGTTAACAGTAATCAGACTGTACCAGATCAGGGAAGACTCAAGGTGGGTGGAGGTGGGCAGCTAAGTCAAGTCATGCGTACAAGCGGTAACTCTTTTTGAGTTAAACAAATGCTGGTTTCTTTAAATTAAGAAAGGCACTAGTCCAATGTAAAGAAAGGAGAGACCAAGCGCATGGAGCAGTGTTTTTTCTAGACTGCCTTTTCGCTGGAGCAATGCAAAAAGGACTGGATTTTGGAAGCCTGCTTTCCCGCGGCGGCAGTGATACACCGCTCTGCAAACCAACTGCTGAGGGGGTTTGCTCATTATTATATAAATGCTCTTTATTATATAAATTCGTGGGGGGGGGGGGGGGGGGGGGGGGCAAAATTTAAACAAAAAACCAGTCAAAAGGCTATACTAGGTTACCAGGGTGTGCAAAAGTTGCCTTATGTACATGGGATGTTTCGAAGCAACACATGAGCTACTATAGAAAACTCTTCTTATCAGCAAATCCAAGCTCCTTTCCTGGATAATGCATCTAGGTCAAGCTAAGGCACGTTGAATGTAGAAGCCTGGTTTTGGTGACGTCTCCTCTGAATCTACACTGTATAAAATATTAGCACAGTTTGGGTTATCAGGCTTTTTTTTTTTTTTTTCATTAAGTTCACTCCAGATAATGGTTCCTCCAGAAACAGCATTAACCTTAATTATTCAGAGGTAACTGATGACCACTTCCCCCCTCATTCACAAAACCCAAATAAAACCAGTATATTACATGGCCGTGTTCACAAATTAGGGTATCGGGTACAGGATCCGAGATATATGGTACCTCTTCAAAGTCTACCTAAACCCGTGCAGCCACTCCATCCATTCAAACACATTCTCCTGTGTGTTAGCAGCAAAAGCACTAAGTCAGCCAAAATGTATTCTTCTCCCATGGATTAGTTGGCACAAATTAGTACAAGAGTGACGCATGCAGTCTGTCCCTTCCCATTTTTCAACATGCACAAACACCAGGGATTTGGAGACGCTTCACAAGTTTATGCTTACAAGTTACAGGCAGAGTTTAAATTGTTTTAAATGTGCAAACTGTTTAGGAGATAACACGCTCATTTACTAACGAGACCTCAAATGCTTTTTCAAACAAAACTTCCCCTCCCTCGCCAGTAATAAAGGCTCTTCTGCTATCCCAACAGAGTCGGCACTATGCAAGTGAACTATTTCAACAGTCACCATCCCTCTGCCAAGCAACACTATGACAAAAACCAACTAAACAGGACAGAGCACTTCAGACTGGCTCAGAAAAAAAAACCCTGATGCTGGAGGATCACCCGTAGACTCCACGGGTTGACTGGCTCATGGCGAGCGCAGGAGCTGCTCGATGCAGGACCTGCATGGCACACGCCGGCCACGGCAGAGGTCACCGGGAGACAGACAGCCCCGAAGAGACGCGTCTGCACGCCGTGGTTGATCAGATATGCTTCAGACAGGAGGAAAAAAAAAAAAAAATTAGAATAGCTTTCCTTTCTCCCTTTGCTGCTGTTGAAGTGGAATAAGAAACCAACCATAGAATATGCTAAAAAGGAGCGAGGGCTCGGTCTTGCTGGGTAATGAATACAATTGCCAGGATCCAGCTGCTAGAGCCATTGGTACGACTGCCAGAACACTCCGCTTACGTATCTTAAGAAAATAACCTAGTCTCGTAATACTAATCTAAGGGGTTAATCTTCAAGCTTCCTTCCCCCAGTATTGCTAGAGAGCAAAAAGTTATTAATGCCCAAATTCAGCTTCTCCGATTAATGGTGTCATATGATTTGCTGATAAAAAGCAGATCACGTTGGGGGGGGGGGGACGGGAAAAGCGCACTGTCGGTCACAAGGATTCTGTCACAAACTTTCTATTTTCCTGTGGCACGTCACCAATTAGACCTGCTGCTTTAGTCTGCTACCACCAGTATAAAAAAAAAAAGCATAATGGGTTTATAATTTGCCACCGAATCCCATAGCAACTGTACGTCACTTTAGATGTAAATTACAGACAATTCTTTCCCATGCAATTTGAAAACTATAGAGATGAATCTATAATTTGAGCAGATCCAAATGGTATATGGTTGAGAGAAAAAGCTACCCTAAATAATTGAAAGGAAACTGCCACAGGCCAAAACATTCCTCATGCACAACGCTAAATGTCTCTTTGTCCCCTTCCTTCAGATGGGAGGTGCCACATCCAGGTCAACATTAAGAACATTTAGCAGGAGTTTAGCAGTTCGGTCCCTTCTGCATAGCCTGTCCCATTTTTGCTGATTGCGAGGAGACTACGTGTACGATGAGCTTCCTTTCCAGCCAGCCTCCTCTGATTCATTTAGTCATGTCACCGACTCATGTTCCCGATGTCGTAATAGCTTCAATTTTGACGGACTACAGCATCAGTGAATTAATAGGACAGGAAAAAACAGGTTACAGGAAAGGAGGAATGATGCAAAAGCTTTAAGATAATTCAATGAATTTTGATTCGAAAGCCGGATTGTTCTTCTCCTCCTGACACCTGCAAGCAGCTTTCAATTCCCAAGTCAGCATGAATACGCATTACCCTAAAGACCCTGTAATGACAGCAGGAGCCTTCATTTTGTATTTCGTGCTTTAAACACAGCAAGATGAAGGCATCTACAACAACCTGCTCTAAAAGCAAAGTCAGGAAAAGTTCTTTCAATCAGCAGCGGCTACAAGGGGTTGGTTTAACCCTAACCTTGAGAAATAACTTCTGTGACAGTCGGTTTGAGAAGAGCATAGAAGGCACAGGGAAGATGACTTGGGAAGCCACGTCTATCAGACCACGGTTCCAAAATTCAGTTCAGCTCGTAGAGCACAGGGGCAATGTGCCTTGGTTATCTCAGCTTAGTCCCCAATAAATATTTGTGCATCTGCCAAAGTTCACCAGTGAATCAACCGGTGGCTTCAGTTCAGAATACTCCATGTAGTAGGGGCAGAGCGGTACAACGCGAGCAGGAGGCACTGCTCGGCTGCTGCATCGCGCCGCTCTGTACATCCTCCTAAAATCATGGGGCTGCCATGCAAGCCAGGGCTAGAGCTGGCAGCTGAGCTGAGCCCTGCCTCCATCAGCTAGGGTTAGGTCAACACAAAAGCTACAAATAATAGCGAAAGGTGTGCAAGTGCAGTCCCGTCGTTTGTTATCAAAAGACGACCCATCGTTCAAGCTCACTAGCACCGCTCCTCGAGCCACAAAGAGAGGTTTTAAATAAATATGTGAAAGTCAGGAAATTCCCAGGTAAGGGTTCCAGGAACAACCCTAACTCTGTTTACATGCCATCGGCACCCACACCACCACAGGGCAAGGAGCTGAGCCTACTGCCAAGTGACATTTGGATCTGCCATGTAGCACTTTCAACTCTGCATTAAGATTTCTACTTACCCAGAAACCCCCCCAGTGTTGCTGAATAAAAAAAAAAAAAAAAAAAAAAGTGTGAAAAGCAAAGGATGAATGCCATGGCTGGAGACATCTCCAGGTGCATTAGGCGAGGACAGATACTATGTCCCATCATCAAGTGTGAAAGACAGGGTCCAAGATAAAGAATGAAAGGGGAAAACAAGGCATGGGCATGAGGAGTTCCCTTGTACCTCGACGTGGGCAGCAAAAAAGCTGAGGGTGGACCAGAAAAATTGGGGAAAAGTCATACCCTGCTTTTTTGGGGGGGGGGAGGTGAGAGAGCCTAAAATGAGCCTATGCACAGACACCCAAAGGGAACGCAGAAAACTGCAAGCTAATGTAGAATTAGACTCCTTGGAGAACCAAGAGTTGTTTTAGGCTAACGCACCAGGCCAGCTCCATTTCATCAGTGGATAAATTGACACGGGACACATTTTCCACCGCTCAGCCTTCAGCTGCGGAGCTCAGCAGTCAGCGCTCAGGGTTTCACAACTGTGTGGAAGCAGTTTCAGGGGCTGCGGGTTTCACAAGGAGCAGACGGGCGACATCTTAAAGTGTCCCCTATGAAGCCGGTGTTATTTTTAAGACAAATATTTCTTTCAGGTGAGCGTACCCCCTTGCTACTGGAGAAGGAAATCCTTTTAAGGACAGCAAGAAGCCGGCAGCCCTGTGATCTGGACCTCTTCAGCAGCAGCTCCACATTCTCCGCACGCAATACATTTGCTGAACCGTGGAGTTGGGCACCAGCGTGCGGAAGCGCAGCCATTTCGTTCACCGGGACGCAGACAATTTAGCGGAGACCCGAGCGGGAGAGACTCAAGAAGACACAACTCGTTCCTCCACAGTCCTGATCCACACATGGTGCAGCTCCACACCAAGAACGCAACTGCTCTGGCACAAGGGACACTAAAAACAAATGGCAGCTCGCCCGGCTGGGTGATCATTTTTGGATTATGTAATCCCAATACATTATTATTAGACCAAGAACAAACTCAAGCAAGCAACCGAAGACATTACCCTGCCTGTTCTGGCAAAGAGACAGGGACTTGTCGCAGAAATCGCACCGACGTGCTATCCGGGTGCCCAGAACAGGTCAGACTGCACACATGTCGGACTTCAGGTAACACAAACAACAGTATTGGATTCCAGGCCATTATACATATTACACAACGCTGTCGTCAGTTATACCACATTTAAAACCAAACCGAGCAGAAGAAGCCTTAGCAAATTTTTTCCATTTACCTACTGCAGACCAAAATTAAATCAGAGCCTAGACTGGACAAACACGCGCTCCGAAGGTGTGTAATAAAGTCGCTTCTTGGCATCACCATAGCCGAGCGTTTCAGAGGAAGCAGAGACGTTCAACAAGCTGGAGAAACTGTTTATAGAACAAATGCAGAATGAGCATATGTGTTTAATAGCCCACTAATTGTTGCGTTATTCACTATACAAACAAGTGAGCTCTTCTGCCCTTATCCTTTCCTGCCCATTTAATCATCAGTAGCCTTTGACTATTTCTCTTTTGGGTGGCGGTGAAGGAAGCAAAGTTCATTAGTGGCCGTTGGCCACCAAACAATCTAGAGACCAGACTTCATTTAGAAAATAAACACCACTATTCATGTGTGACACGGACTCAGAATAGCTTTCCAAAATATTTAACACAGCTGCCTGTAGTCTTCCTACTCTCCCTCCCCCAAAGAAAAGGCTTTCCTAATATATAGGAAGGGATTTTTATTTTTTTTTTCTTTCTTTTTTGGAGAAAAAGCTAATAACTCCATCTACCCAATGCACTTATTGCTACTGACTTCTCATAATGCTGATAAACACTCATTAAAATATAAGTTGATAAACCCTGGTACAGTAATTACCTTCGTCCCCACACAAAGATTGCCCAATTCAGTGATGTGATGTAACCAACACCCCAAATTAAAAATAGTGTTGTGACAACATATGGTTTATCCTACAGAAGCTGGCAGGCAGGATGGTCCTAATGACAAACGGGTTAGGTTCCCAGCTTCCCCCAGCTCCCTGGCAAGGTGAGGAGACAGATATGCTCTTCGCAGGATCAGAGGCGGAAAGGAAAAAAAAAAAAATTTACAATAAAAAGGACAGCTTTTAATCCCTCTCCGGTCCAGCCTAACGACAGATGCCGCGTATTGCCATTATTCTTTATTTACGTGACTAATAAGCTCTCTGGATGCATTTCAAGGAAATATCATGGAAAAGACAATCTGGAAATTTCAAAATATAGCCCCAGCCTGAACCTGCCTCCCCCGGGGAGCAGAGCACCGGGCTGGGGGCGGCAGGGGGGAGGCCACAGGACCCAGCGGGGTGCCCCGGGGAGGGTGGCAGGGGGGAAGGGACACCCCCAAATCCAGGATGCCAGCCCCGGGGGGGGACACTCACCGCGCACCCCCCTGGGCCGCGGCAGCCCCCGTCACGTTCACCGGGGGGGCCGCACCCTCTCACACGCTCACCGGGGGGGGGGGGGGGGGGGGGGGGCCGCCCACCCCCCCCCCCCCCCCC